>JAXIVJ010018377.1:5000-23399 GCA_036785665.1 Chirona hameri | reverse complement strand
AACGTTGCCAGAGGCTCGAAAACCTCGAAAACGTTGCCCGAGGCTATAACTCGAAAACCATCTGACGGACGGGGCTGAAAAGTTCACAGCGTGAATCCACAGCCCGGATAACCCCACCACGTAATTTGATCGAAATATGAGATGTAGGGTGTTATTTCGAGGTATTTTGGTCGATCTGTCTTGGAATGCCCCAATTGCCCCCCACCCCCTCCAACGAAAAATCGGTAGGCAAACGCGTGTCCCCCCCCCCCCCCCCAACCGCTCCGGGAGGTTGTGATTTTTGCTCCGGGAAGGCGTGATTTACCCCTCTCCCCCGCTCAACGACTCTTTCGTGCTGACGACCCGACCCCCCCCCCCCCCCCCCCCCCCCCCCCCCGCCTCAACGACTTTTCGCGCTGACGACCCGACGCCACCCCCCCCCCCCCCCCCACGCTCAACGAATTGTTGCGCTGACGACCCGACGCCACCCCCTCCCCCCCAGTCAACAATTTTTCGCTGACGAAACGGAACGAAATTCCCCCCCCCCCCCCCCCAACTCGAAACCTAGATCCGCAACTGGTCTCCTATATGCTGGGATAACCCTTTTCCATGAACTGGATAATGTCGGGAAATGTAGGTACACACTGGGGATAATGCCGGGGAATGTAGGTATACTTGTACACTTAACAGGCGCGTAACCACCACTGGGGTCACTGGGGATTAGTCCTCAGTAACATTTTCGATTTTAACATTACGCCTATGGGCGTTGCATGGAAAGAATCGACTTCAAAGTGCCTCCGTCCCCACCTACTTTCGAAAGGTGGTTACGCCTATGACACTTAACATCCTTCTTAGGTAAGTCCACCCGGCCAAGTATTATGATGAATACTTAATCATTCGGGAATAGTTCATGTCATCATCAGGTTTCAATTGCTTGGCGTTAAGTCAATGACCTTGAACATTGTATTCTTTATTAAAGATAGATAATCACCATTCTATCGACTCATGGTCAGTATGTTGGGTGCGCTGCCACAACCGGTTATCGTCTATTGACTAATATAAGCAGTATGTGATCCCCTCTCACTGGAATGTTTAGTGCCACCCGCCGCGTCTATTGACTAATATAAGCAGTATGTGATCCCCTCTCACTGGAATGTTTAGTGCCACCCGCCGCGTCTATTGACTAATATAGGCAGTATGTGATCCCCTCTCACTGGAATGTTTAGTGCCACCCGCCGCGTCTATTGACTAATATAGGCAGTATGTGATCCCCTCTCACTGGAATGTTTAGTGCCACCCGCCGCGTCTATTGACTAATATAGGCAGTATGTGATCCCCTCTCACTGGAATGTTTAGTGCCACCCGCCGCGTCTATTGACTAATATAAGCAGTATGTGATCCCCTCTCACTGGAATGTTTAGTGCCACCCGCCGCGTCTATTGACTAATATAGGCAGTATGTGATCCCCTCTCACTGGAATGTTTAGTGCCACCCGCCGCGTCTATTTACTAATATAGGCAGTATGTGATCCCCTCTCACTGGAATGTTTAGTGCCACCCGCCGCGTCTATTGACTAATATAAGCAGTATGTGATCCCCTCTCACTGGAATGTTTAGTGCCACCCGCCGCGTCTATTGACTAATATAGGCAGTATGTGATCCCCTCTCACTGGAATGTTTAGTGCCACCCGCCGCGTCTATTGACTAATATAAGCAGTATGTGATCCCCTCTCACTGGAATGTTTAGTGCCCACCCGCCGCGTCTATTGACTAATATAGGCAGTATGTGATCCCCTCTCACTGGAATGTTTAGTGCCACCCGCCGCGTCTATTGACTAATATAAGCATATGTGATCCCCTCTCACTGGAATGTTTAGTGCCACCCGCCGGTACCATGTCTATCATCGCTTCCCACTGGAATGTTAAAGGGAATGTTTCACCTTTGTATTAGTTTTAAACTGAGATAGCCATCATCTTGGGCCGTTATTGTAATGTCTAAATTACTGAGGTCATTTTCCCAAAAACTTAACCGTTTTTAAGCAATTTAATTTACCATTTGCAAAATGCACCCAGGCTAGTGCAGCCGCTGATTGGCTGACAGCCACATTTCCAGCCAATCCCACTTTGTCAGCCAATCAGCGGCGGTCTATAGCTCAATAATGACGTCATCAGCCCAAATTTAAAAACTTAATTTGTATAAAGTTAAGTGACTTTTCGAGTGAAAAATATCACCATGGTTTTCAGCAGCACTTACTTCATATTTGTGTCTACCATCCGCGTATATTTTACAACTTTCAGAAAGGTGAAACATTCCCTGCCGTGCCACCCGCCGGTACCCTCACTACCCTGTCTGTCTGTCGCTCTGCCTCAGGTGGGCATCGTCAACTTCTTCAGCCACATCCCGTTCTGCGGCGGGGCGCTCATCAACGAGAAGTTTGTGATCACGGCCGCCCACTGCCTGAGAGGGTAGGCACGACAGATACACGGACAGGACGAGCTGAATGACAGATACACGAACAGGACGAGCTGAATGACAGATACACGGACAGCACGAGCTGAATGACAGATACACGGACAGGACGAGCTGAACGACAGATACACGGACAGGACGAGCTGAACGACAGATACACGGACAGGACGAGCTGAACGACAGATACACGGACAGGACGAGCTGAACGACAGATCAGATACACGGACAGGACGAGCTGAATGACAGATACACGGACAGGACGAGCTGAACGACAGATACACGGACAGGACGAGCTGAACGACAGATACACGGACAGGACGAGCTGAACGACAGATACACGGACAGGACGAGCTGAACGACAGATACACGGACAGGACGAGCTGAACGACAGATACACTAACAAGACGAGCTGAACGACAGATACACGGACAGGACGAGCTGAACGACAGATACACGGACAGGACGAGCTGAACGACAGATACACGGACAGGACGAGCTGAACGACAGATACACGGACAGGACGAGCTGAACGACAGATACACGGACAGGACGAGCTGAACGACAGATACACGGACAGGACGAGCTGAACGACAGATACACGAACAGGACGAGCTGAACGACAGATACACGGACAGGACGAGCTGAACGACAGATACACGGACAGGACGAGCTGAACGACAGATACACGGACAGGACAAGCTGAACGACAGATACACGGACAGGACGAGCTGAACGACAGATACACGGACAGGACGAGCTGAACGACAGATACACGGACAGGACGAGCTGAACGACAGATACACGGACAGGACGAGCTGAACGACAGATACACGGACAGGACGAGCTGAACGACAGATACACGGACAGGACGAGCTGAACGACAGATACACGGACAGGACGAGCTGAACGACAGATACACGGACAGGACGAGCTGAACGACAGATACACGGACAGGACGAGCTGAACGACATATACACGGACAGGACGAGCTGAACGACAGATACACGAACAGGACAAGCTGAACGACAGATACACGGACAGGACGAGCTGAACGACAGATACACGAACAGGACGAGCTGAACGACAGATACACGGACAGGACGAGCTGAACGACAGATACACGGACAGGACGAGCTGAACGACAGATACACGAACAGGACGAGCTGAACGACAGATACACGGACAGGACGAGCTGAACGACAGATACACGAACAGGACGAGCTGAACGACAGATACACGGACAGGACGAGCTGAACGACAGATACACAGACAGGACGAGCTGAACGACAGATACACGGACAGGACGAGCTGAACGACATATACACGGACAGGACGAGCTGAACGACAGATACACGGACAGGACGAGCTGAACGACAGATACACGGACAGGACGAGCTGAACGACAGATACACGGACAGGACGAGCTGAACGACAGATACACGGACAGGACGAGCTGAACGACAGATACACGGACAGGACGAGCTGAACGACAGATACACAGACAGAACGAGCTGAACGACATATACACGGACAGGACGAGCTGAACGACAGATACACGGATAGGACGAGCTGAACGACAGATACACGGACAGGACGAGCTGAACGACAGATACACGGACAGGACGAGCTGAACGACAGATACACGGACAGGACGAGCTGAACGACAGATACACGGACAGGACAAGCTGAACGACAGATACACGGACAGGACGAGCTGAACGACAGATACACGGACAGGACGAGCTGAACGACAGATACACGGACAGGACGAGCTGAACGACAGATACACGGACAGGACGAGCTGAACGACAGATACACGGACAGGACGAGCTGTCGCCAGTCATTCATGTGTGCAGAGTCTCGCTCGCAACATTTAATGATGCATAGGGCTGTTAAGTGTGACGTCAGGGTTCCAACAGCTGACTGCACTAATGCTTTAGAGATAGGGAATTCAATTTGAGCCTCAATCCTGGTACACTTGTTGTTTTCTGACTCAAAAAAAAAACAATGTGCATGGGTGTCGCCACCACTACGGACAGTGCGGACGGTGTCCGTACAAGTTGGCGAACCTCCAAAAACTTGTACGAATTGTCCGTACAAGTTTGCGGAACCATTTGAAGATGCAGAATTATATATATCGATACCTGAAATATTGATATTCGAATTATGTTCAGATGGACTATTTGTAACGAATCGAGACGAATTGCCTCTATTCATGGAGAGAAGAAAAAAAACATATTTTTGTCCCACCCCAACTTGAACGCACAAATGGCCAGTTGGAATGAAATGTTAACGTTTTTCGTCTGGAGTTCGGAATAGGAGTATGTGCGAAAATGGCAAGAGGCATTGATATTTTGCCCTTGTCATTGCTAAAACTTTTAGCCGTTTAGTGAGCGATGCTTGATGTAAAAACGGGTACTGAAAGTTTGGGGACAATATTGGCGGTAGTTTACGAGATATTGAGAAATGCGCGAGGGAGCAAAACAAAATACTCTCGTGTTAGTCACATCAATGTGAGACCGTAATTTTACTGAACTGTATTTGCCTTCCTCCTGGCGCTTACAACGCTGATGCATGCGCGTTTTATTTTACATGTATCAAAGCACAGTGTATTATGCCTAACCCGCGCCGTGCTTGGGGCGTTTGAATGTGCCTTCTGAAATTTGAGAAAATGTAAGGAACAAACGGGAGAGCTAGAGACCTGCTAGCTAGAGACGTGTGACGGATACAAAAGTGTTTACCTCGTCTAGATGCGTCTCCCCATATGCAACATGACCAACATGGGTCACCAAATGACCTTGACCTGAGGTCATATTTTGAACTTGACCAATGGGGAGCAATCTGGCACAGTGGCAAGACATTTGCTTTCTGTGCCGGGGACCGGGGTTCAAATCCCTCGGCGGGTCTCTGAAAAATTCGTCTCGGCCCCCATATCCCTCGGAACAGGGTGAGAGTTCCAGTTAGCGCTTTGGTCGCAGGCGGATATGGTGCTTGGTCCACTACATTGTGTGCTTCGAAAGAAGAATAAAATAGAAAGAAGAAAGAGGCTGTAAAAAGCTAAGGACTTGGTTGAAATAATTATTTATAACATTAGTAAGTACAAATGTAATAATTTGTATCATTGCTTACACAACTAGGATAATATTGTCAGTGGCGAAGGGTTGTCTCGCTGGTCCAGTAACGCTGCTTTTATCACATGCTTACATATGAAGCTTGTCGATACAGCGCTACGTTTTTTTTGACACAACGCTGATTGACAGGACAAACATCTAATATATTCATCAGGAGAGTCCTTACAACCAGTAAGTGTCTATGCAGTAAGCAATTGCTCGACATGACCTTTAAAACTGCTATCTCAGCGCTAAAAATCCCATTATGAAAGTGATTGGTTTCCTTTAAACACCGTATTGACACCCCTGCAAAAGATCACGTCCCTCCGCTCGAAAGGTTCCATGTCATGGTGTGTCCGTACAAGTTTTGAAACCGTGGCGACGCCACTGCCAATGTGGTTGAGTAAAACTAGATGCATATTTGCATTTCGTTCAATTTTTGTCTGCATTGATGTTAGGGAGTTATAAGGAAAAGCGGAAAACTTCGGTGGGCTACTAAATAAAATGAGCGTTTTATATGCACCAATTATCTGGTCACAAAATGAAACCAAAGAATGAAACTCAAGAATTAGCGTTTTATATGTACTAATTATCTAGTCGCAAAAAACGCAGGCACCCGTGTTGCAAGAAAATACAACAAAGACAAAACAATTAACACGAGTATGAGTTCAATATAATTTAGTAGTCTAGAAGTTAATGCCAGTTACAATGCATTGCCATTATCGTTAAAGCAATTAAATACAATGAAAATTGCGATTGAGGTTTAGCTAATCCAGCAAACTTCGTACGCAAACTGACAGGAGGTATTTCACAGTCATTGCTCCTGATGAAGCTCCTATCTTTAAAGCATTAGCGCAGTCAGCTGTTGGAACCCTGACGTCATCACTTAACAGCCCTATAGGGACGGGTGACGGTCGGAAAATAATTATGCCATATATTTGTGTTATAGTAAGTAACCTCTGGTATGTTATAGGAGTATATATATATATATATATATGATTTTGTATGTATCTTAAGATTAATACGCATAATAATCACCAATATGTCACTTAATTCAGCGACTCGTTTGTATTGTCACAAGTGAGAGGTGAGAAACCTTTCCAGCAGTGTGGTGGCATCTGTCCGTTATGAGTTAGTCGCTCAAAGTCGCTTGACAGAAAATCAACTGTTAATATCTCAGAACAGACGCTACTGATAATTAACTGTAGTAAATCCTTCGCTATTTCAGTCGTTCGCCGATCACGCTGGCCGTTCTAGTGAACAAACATCAGCGCAAAAAAGACGAGCGCCAGATCAAGTTTGCGATTGAGAAGATCATCCGGCACCCCAGCTACAGCAGGAAGACGTTAACGGACGACTTGGCTCTGATCAAGTAAGCTAGAAACTTCAACTTCAACACAAATAGTTTGTGTTAATTCGCTAAGAATTTTCCCGGCAGACTAACCGGCTACAAACTGACGTCGTTAGTTTCCTCTGTTGACTGAGGGAAGTGAAGGGATCCCTTCACGAGCCGCTCGGTATGCTATGCGATAGTTTGTCGCGGTCTCTACTTATTGCAAGTTTACGCGGCAAAACACGAGGTCAGTGGCATGGAGAGACCGATCTGACAGTGGGGGCCACTGTTCTCTCCAGACCGCAGGACGTGAAGGACTCCGTTCGTGAGCTGCTGGTGAGCAGCACGGCTCGGGATCAGCCGATATGACGCCGCCACTTTCCTCTCCAGACTGAAGGACACGAAGGGATCCCTTCACGATCTGCTGGTGAGTGGCACGGTGCGACCGATCTGCCTGCCGGAGGAGCCGTGCGAGGGCAGCGGCCGGCCGGCCTGCCTGCTGGACCGCACCGTCACCATCGCCGGCTGGGGCTCGCTGGCCGAGTCGGGCGGCAAGCCGACGGCGCTGCAGTTCACAAACGTCACTGTGGTCGACAACAGCCGCTGCCGCGACGCCTACGCCCCGATCGACATCACCGTCAACGATCACATGCTCTGCGCCGGCCTGGAGGACGGCGGCAGGGACACCTGTCAGGTGAGGTGGCCGACACATGTCAGGTGGAAGGTGATCTGATGGCCGACACTTGTCAGGTGAGAGGTGATCTGACGGCCGACACTTGTCAGGTGAGAGGTGATCTGACGGCCGACACATGTCAGATGAGAGGTGATCTGACGGCCGACACATGTCAGGTGAGAGGTGATCTGACGGCCGACACATGTCAGGTGAGAGGTGATCTGACGGCCGACACATGTCAGGTGAGAGGTGATCTGACGGCCGACACTTGTCAGGTGAGAGGTGATCTGACGGCCGACACTTGTCAGGTGAGAGGTGATCTGACGGCCGACACTTGTCAGGTGGGAGGTGATCTGACGGCCGACACATGTCAGGTGAGGCGGCCGACACATGTCAGGTGAGAGGTGATCTGACGGCCGACACATGTCAGGTGGGAGGTGATCTGACGGCCGACACATGTCAGGTGAGAGGTGATCTGCCGGCCGACACTTGTCAGGTGAGAGGTGATCTGACGGCCGACACATGTCAGGTGAGAGGTGATCTGACGGCCGACACATGTCAGGTGGGAGGTGATCTGACGGCCGACACTTGTCAGGTGAGAGGTGATCTGACGGCCGACACATGTCAGGTGAGAGGTCATCTGACGGCCGATATATGTCAGGTGAGAGGTGATCTGACGGCCGACACATGTCAGGTGAGAGTTGATCTGACGGCCGACACTTGTCAGGTGAGAGGTGATCTGACGCCGACACATGTCAGGTGAGAGGTGATCTGACGGCCGACACTTGGGTGACATTTCACTGCTTCCTCAGGGTGACAGCGGGGTGACATTTCACCGTCCCTCAGGGTGACAGTGGGGTGAGATTTCACACTCCCTCAGGGTGATAGCGGGGTGACACTTCACCGTCCCTTAGGGTGACATCGGGGTGACACTTCACCGTCCCTCAGGGTGACAGCGGCGGCCCGATGATGTTGGAGATTGACGGCAAGGTCACGCTGGGCGGCATCGTCAGCTTTGGCAAGGGCTGTGCCTCGCCCGTCTACCCCGGCGTCTACGTCCGCGTGTCAGGTATGGTGGCACCCGGGATTACACGAAGTGCAAAGCTGCTTTTCTGCTCCGTGCTGAACCTTGGTACGGCAGATTCATATTAGGCACTTCCAGCAAGCCATTGATTGCAACTCATTGATGAGAGCAGGCCCAAAAGTATTCAAGTTTGTCTGGAGGCTGGTTGTCGTTGTATTTAAGGGATGGCTCATCTTAATTTACTGCGAGCTTCTTTCTTCCCGGACTTGGCATCGTTTTCCAGTGGCCGGTACCGTCGTCATGAAAAGACGCCTGGTGCAGAACATGTGTTGATGTTTCTTGATCGTATGGTGTTACATTTTCCGAAATGAAATTGTGTCACTGAAAAGCAAAGACGACAGAATATGTTGGCAGGCTTTAAATCAATATTCGTTGTCTTTTTTATCACAACAATAATATTTGTTGATCTTTTGTTAGTTGCATGCGTATACCTGCAATGTGCAAAAATAATGAGGGTCCATCCGTTTCAACCCGTTATTAAACAACAGAATGTTACTAAGCAACAAACTTCCTTGCTGACGTTTCCCCTTCTGTTTCAGAGTTCGCCAAATGGATCATTGACAACAGCAGAGTTTGAGGCGATCGGCAGAGTTTGAGGCGATCGGCAGAGTTTGAGGCGATGGGCAGAAATTTAATCATCCCACGTCAAGCCGCGCTTATCCGCAAAATTCTGCTTCGGAGTGGCGAGCGGTGAAGCTGCATGATATCGCGTGCATGAAGCTATGCTCTTTGTCTTTAGAAAGGAGACATTTAATGTGTGAAAAAGCTGGCATTGACTCTAGTGCTTGCCTTTGTTGCCCCTGTTCTGACACCGTTTCAAAATAGGACGGCCCAGGATGGAACGGTCAGATATACCTATAATGCATCTGTTTCAGTTAGTAATGCGGTGCATTTCAAGTGCTTCTGTGCACAACAGGCATTGGAAGGTTTAAAACAAAATTATATGCATGAGTGGCCGACAATGTAGGAACCAAAGGTGTCGCCGTAGGGGAGGGGACACCGTCCACCAGTCGTCAGGCTGGGAGAGTGCCCCCCCCCCCCCGTTTTGGAGACATCAATTCATACTTTGTTCGGAATTATTGCAGTTTCCAATATCGTAAGAGGCACTTGGAAAAGAAGTATCAGGGTAATGGAAGAATGTGAGGGATCAGGGCGATATTTTTACTTTTCTTGAGGGAAGTTGGCAGGAGTTTAAATGGAATTTCGGTAGCAGATGAATCTGGCATATTATGGTACCAAATGTGCCCTATTTGTTTATTTTTTTAGGCACACTTTGCTTTGTGCTTGCTGAAAGGAAACAATGACAGTGTTTATGGTTCTTCGTCCCTGTCGCTGTCCATATCTACTGTTGTGTTTCAACCGAGCTTGAAAGAAAGGGAGCAGACATGGATATCAGAAGTTCATTCAATAAAAAGGTACCCGATGAATCGGAAATGTATTGTATTTAATAGGTACACATTATCAATGTGACAGATATATCAATGTACGTTTTGGAGTCTTTGGTAACCAACATGTTATTTAATTCGCTTTTGCATTCCTGGTAACAGAGCAAACAGGCCAGTTTCAACTTTTCCGTTTTGTTATGCCGGGTCCTGAACTCGGAAACCTATTTATTAAACAGATTCTGACTAAATTTATCACACACAAAAAAATGAAAGCCAATGCTCTGCCCAAATGCGTTCGAAGTTTGCAAAGCGAGGTAGCTTTCGGATAACTACTTCATCCATTACTTCAAGTACATGAGTTACTTCATCCGCATCCGTTTCGGCCAGCCGTCCACAAACGACTACCCCGCACAACGAGCCAGACGGCAGTCACCGGCCCCAGGGCGATCCGTCCTCCAGGTACAGATACGGGCACCCCGGGTCGGTCAGTACGCATAGCAGTGAGATGAGCTGAGCGTATGAAGAAAATAGAAAAAAACACGCCAGTGACGTTGCCTTGTATTGCACTACCGACGTCCTAAATATATATAAAATACCCTGACCCCCTATGACCACTGAGCCAGTGTCTCCCGAAAGCAAAAACTAGTTCATTTGCAGCCGCGGGAGGCGCCTACAAGTTCTGCTATTCACGTCACATAAATACTATTTAGAATTGTAGACTATTGCTATCATGGATGGGCGCAAAATTTGCATACGATAGTGCTACCCTACATCCCCACTAAACTGCCAACTTTCGCGGTTGTGACTGCAAGGTGCGCGGAGTCATTGGGGCGACATCCGAACGGACAGACGGACAGGTGGCTGCCACTTCTCGTCATTAGTATGAAATAGCTCTCATGTAACAAGAATAACTAGGATATGTATCAATTTGGGAAGCAAATTCCAAACAGCTTGTGTTAACACATTTTATTTTTGATAGCTTACATGTGTGGTGATTTAATTGTTGAAAATGACTGTTATCATTGCATGACTGCCTATATCCGTTACCTTTCCGCCCCCACTGCTATGAATTACGGGGGCTGTTATACAACATTCAACTCACGTGCTGTTCAATGTAATAACGTCCGGAAAGCTTGCACACACCCCATTGGGGCATTGCATTGATGCGATGTTTGTGGTGATCAGTGGCGTACCCAGGATTCGCTCCAGGAGCGGGCAATTTTTGCTCAGGGGGCCATACAGTACCCCCACCACAAAAAAACACCGGATTTGGCCCACTATATTTTTAAAAGGGCATAATTTCACCATTTTTCTCTTTAAAAAAAATCATTCATTTTTTGGACCAAAGGGGGCACGTACAGACCTTCAGGGGGGGGGGGGGGAATTGCCCCGTTTGCCCCCCTTGTGTACGCCTATGGTGATGATAATCTGTACGTAAATACAAGCGTTGTTTTATCTTTCAGACCAACAATGAGGCAATATCATCCTTTAACATACAACCTGCATGAGATGAAAATTATAACGAAAATAAAGGAACATTATTTCCTATTTACCATACCGACATATAGGCTATACTGTCCGTTACCATACAATCTGCAAAAGGTTGAAAAACGCATCAACACTGCACATACTATTTCCTGTCCGACCGACAATATAAAACGTACGTTAATGCCTGTGTCCGTTATTATATTGTGCAACTCTTCTTATAGGACAATATAGCGCGAAAACATTGTTTTAATTTCATGAAACCTCAGGCTTTCACATGCATTTCAACACTGACAGTCTGAACAGAGAATCAAGAACAAAACAAAAACAACCGCTTGTTTCACAGTCGCATTCCTCGCTGAGTAACCACACCATGGATGATTAGGTAATCCATGACCCGCTCCAGGCAAAGAAAGGGTACGGGAACGGGCAATGAAACAGGAACGGGGGCAAGGAAGCGGGGTACATGAAAGGAGTAAGGAAGGGAGAGCAATGGGACGGTCACGCACGTGGACGGGTACGGGAACGGGATACAGGAGCGGGGTACGATAATGGGGAACGGGGTACAGGAAAGGGACAGGAAAACGGTACAGGAACGGGATACAGGAGCGGGGTACGAGAATGGGGAACGGGGTAAGGGGAAGTGGCAGGGAAACGGTACAGGAACGGGATACAGGAGCGAGGTACGAGAATGGGGAACGGGGTACAGGGAAGGGTCAGGAAAACGGTACAGGAACGGGATACAGTAGCGAGGTACGATAATGGGGAACGGGGTACAGGGAAGGGGCAGGGAAACGGTACAGGAACGGGACACAGTAGCGAGGTACGATAATGGGGAACGGGGTACAGGGAAGGGGCAGGGAAACGGTACAGGAACGGGATACAGGAGCGAGGTACGAGAATGGGGAACGGGGTACAGGGAAGGGACAGGAAAACGGTACAGGAGCGGGGTACGAGAATGGGGAACGGGGTACAGGGAAGGGGCAGGGAAACGGTACAGGAACGGGGAAATGGCACGGGAACAGGCGCGGGGGCTGGAACGATGTACGAGAACGGGGTACGAGAGCGGGGTACGAAAACGGAGTACGAGAGTGAGATCAAGAACGGGGAACGAGAACGCGGTACGAGAACGGCGTACAAGAACGGAGCACGAGAACGGGGTACCTCGCTCCTGTACCCCGTTACAAGAACGGGGTACAGGAGCGTACCCCGTTACACGCTCCAATGCGATCGGGGCATTGTTTTTTTTACAAGAACCAATGCCCCGATCGCATTGGTTTGCTTCTAATTGCAGTTAAACATGTAACAGGGTCAGGGATGATGATTCGTCCGAGTTTTAATGCCTTTGCTCATAGCCTATTAGTAAGTCGAAAAAGAAAATGCAAATCTAGTTATAAATTCGCCTGCGTCATGCGTGGCTTCTTAAAGGGATTATACGGGTTTTCCCAGAAAAATTGAGTTACATAGTAAAATGTACTTATAAAGGTGGTAGAAGTCCCACGGTAGCCACATTTTCTGAAAATGACCTCTTCTGCACACGTAAGGACATTCCAAAGTGCGCGGTGATGCCACCGCGTATTTTCTGCAGGACCGGCTGAGACAGAGCCAGTCATCTCTTTTATGCTAATAAAAACACCTCACGTATGGCATATTTCCCGTAAAATAAGCAATATTTGAAAGAAAATAAACTTGTTCTGCTCCAACGACAGCAGCAGTTACCTAGTTTTCCCATAAAATTATATATTTTTCATGAATTTTCATGCCAAAAAATGAATACGCCACCACCAAATCCTCAACGCTAAAGGCCAGAGAAAAGAAAACCACAAAAACACAAAACCTCAACGAACGGTGTGCAGTAATACAAAGTCCCGTCAGTTTTGAATTGCATAATAATTTTGTGATCCAGTGTAGGACTTGCAGATAATTCAAAACTCTAAAATTGATCTTAAGATAAAAGTGGTGGACAGTAGTGCCGATCAAGTACTCGTTATCTGATACTAGTCTCCAAAAACGCCCAAGTTTTAACGCTGATAATTTCTGAAATAATGGACTAAATGAGCATTGAGGTCCCTGTTATATGTCTTAAACGTGTTTAAAGCTCATACAACTGCAAAAGAGTGCATTTACTTTTAGGACGGAAACCCGTATAATCCCTTTAAGCGCTAACAGCCCTAAAACGCCTCACATTGGCATGCAAATATATTCGTATACATAAATGCATTTATGTATTTTTATTCATTTTTACTTAACAGCAACGGCTACAGACTCCAGCGGAGCCTCATATCGGTACTGCTCCTGAGACCATTCGGCAAATATGATAACGTGCGACATAACGCTTAATAGTTCATACATTGCTTTATAATCCGCCCCCGTAGTATGCCCCTGTAGCTCAGTGGTAGAGCGCTGGACTTCTGACCTATCCCGGTACTGGCAGCCCGGGTTCGAGTCGCTTCGGCGCTCGCTATTTGCTCCTGACTGGGATGGCCTGCGGCCGGTGGCAGCGGTCGCAATCAAGGTCAGGTGACGTCAGTGAGCGGGGCGGACCGTGTCCAGGTGTCCAGGTATGTCGGGCACGTAAAACTTTCGTCTCTAAATTCTGCCGGCCAACAGGAATTGCGCGATCGGGTGGTGAGGTCAGGACCTGCGCAACAAGCTCTGCTTAGCGTGGGTCCTGACCTCGGAAATCCATCCATACAAAAACATTCGGACTATATTTATTAAAAAAATATATATATATATAAAAACTTGCGCGGCATGCGTTAGTGGCCGGCCAAGTTAATTTGTGGTGAGACACGAGATGCAAACTCACCTCCAGAAATGGGCGGCTCATCTGCTGCGAGACTCATTTTCAGCAGTCCACTTAGCCGCGCACGTAATCGGCTGCTTATAGACCCCGCCCTATAGGCACAAGCCACACTAGTCACACCAGCCTTCCCAGTCGCACCCGGTCCCTGTCACACGCACCACTGTGCCACCTGTCCAACCCAGGTGACCCAGGTCCGTGACTCCACGGCGTCCCCTTACCCCGCGGTGTCACCACCATCCCTCACACCTCCCCGTGCGTCTACGGTCACCACAGTAGCGAAGTGACGTCACCGCCCAGTCACGTGACGGTGACGTCCGTCGCCGCCTCGCGAAGGGGAGGGAGAGGAGCGGCGGTCGATTGCACCATGTGGCGGAGTACGGCCTTGGCCAGCTGACCAGAGTATATTCTATGACCGTCAGCACTGAGCAGAGCTTGGCTTGGCTTAGGTAAGGCCGCTTCGGCCCGCTCGGGTCACTGCGGAGCCAAGGGATGGAAGCCATGGGAAAGGTCTGACAAAGTTACATGCTAACCAGGCGCGGCTGTCCATTGTGCGGGCAACAGGGCAGTGAAGTGAAGGAGGATCTCCTCTGGCAGAGGAGACTCAAGCGGCCAAGCCATGAAGGCGGTCCCAGATGCTGGGGGCGGGGGGATTGCGGCTCACTGGCCGTCTATCTATATATGTTGGTTTTCGAATGTAAACTTGCGATCATTGGAGGCTCCCATGTAAACCATAACTGACCCGATCTAAAGCAATACAACCAAACGAATCCAAAGCAACCATAACTGACCCGATCCAAAGCAATACAACCAAACGAATCCAAAGCAACCATAACTGACCCGATCCAAAGCAATAAAACCAAACGAATCCAAAGCAACCATAACTGACCCGATCCAAAGCAATACAACCAAACGAATCCAAAGCAACCATAACTGACCCGATCCAAAGCAATACAACCAAACGAATCCAAAGCAACCATAACTGACCCGATCCAAAGCAATACAACCAAACGAATCCAAAGCAACCATAACTGACCCGATCCAAAGCAATACAACCAAACGAATCCAAAGCAACCATAACTGACCCGATCCAAAGCAATACAACCAAACGAATCCAAAGCAACCATAACTGACCCGATCCAAAGCAATACAACCAAACGAATCCAAAGCAACCATAACTGACCCGATCCAAAGCAATACAGCCAAACGAATCCAAAGCAACCATAACTGACCCGATCCAAAGCAATACAACCAAACGAATCCAAAGCAACCATAACTGACCCGATCCAAAGCAATACAACCAAACGAATCCAAAGCAACCATAACTGACCCGATCCAAAGCAATACAACCAAACGAATCCAAAGCAACCATAACTGACCCGATCCAAAGCAATACAACCAAACGAATCCAAAGCAACCATAACTGACCCGATCCAAAGCAATACAACCAAACGAATCCAAAGCAACCATAACTGACCCGATCCAAAGCAATACAACCAAACGAATCCAAAGCAACTATAACTGACCCGATCCAAAGCAATACAACCAAACGAATCCAAAGCAACCATAACTGACCCGATCCAAAGCAATATAACCAAACGAATCCAAAGCAACCATAACTGTCCCGATCCAAAGCAACACAACCAAACGAATCCAAAGCAACCATAACTGACCCGATCCAAAGCAATACAACCAAACGAATCCAAAGCAACCATAACTGACCCGATCCAAAGCAATACAACCAAACGAATCCAAAACAACCATAACTGACCCGATCCAAAGCAATACAACCAAACGAATCCAAAGCCGTATAAGCAAGCAGGCGTTTTTGTCCAGCGTTTCTTCGGCTTTGGATGTTGTATACCACGCATTTAAACTTGCAATAAGCGGGGTTGAAGCATGGCTCATGGACGGATCCAGGGGGGGGGGGCAAAGGGGCCATGCCCCAACCGCCAGAAATCGACGCAAAATTGACACATTTCCTGAATAAGAAAACAATCTAAGCAACTTTTACTAAGGACAATTTGTTTAAATCAGCTCTAAATGCATGCAATGCAGGCGAAATTCGATGAGTTTTCAGAAATGTGTGAGACTTTTGGGGATTTCCCCCCCCCCCCCAACACCTGTTCTAGATCCTCCTTTGTGTATACTTACAATGGAGCAGAGACCGGAAAACAGCTTGTATGTGACCAGTGGCGGCGGAAGGTATTTTCGGATGGGGAGGGGGCAAAGAAACCCAGGTAGGCCACCATATTTTGCAGGGCCTCTAAATGATCGCAAAAAACGTCGGAAAAGCCCATGTTGACGTCTCAGGCCTTCCGAGGGCCATCGAGGACCTACCGAGGGACTTCTGTCGATCTTAGAGGGCCCATCAGGCTGGCTGGGGGCACCACGGGGCCCTCGGTCATTTGTTTTCGGTAAACCAGAAATCGAACTAACTTCTTGGAGGCAGGGGCGCAACCACGTCCAAAAAAAACAGGTACGGACAAATTGGCAGTGGGGGCGCCATCGCTCAAGGGGGCGCCATCGCTCAAGGGGGGCGCCATCGCAAAAATACTCGCAATATCACATATGTGTCATGTTTTTTTAGATGTAGTGTATGTATTTATATACTTGTAATATACTGTAGTACTGAAAAATAATGCCTCCATCCTCATAATCAATATGAGACCACTGGCAAATCCATCCTTTCTCCGTGTGTGTGTGTGTGTGTGTGTGTGTGTGTGTGTGTGTGTGTGTGTGTGTGGGTGTGTGTGTGGGTGTGTGTGTGGGTGTGTGTGTGGGTGTGGGTGTGTGTGTGGGTGTGTGGGTGTGTGGGTGTGTGGGTGTGTGGGTGTGTGGGTGTGTGTGTGTGTGTGTGTGTGTGTGTGTGTGTGTGTGTGTGTGTGTGTGTGTGTGTGTGTGTGTGTGTGTGTGTGTGTGTGTTTCGTTTCGTTTCGTTTATTAAGGATTCGTCCACGTAGTGGGTATTATGAACCCTGTACATTGTAGGTAAGGGTGACAGACATTTACTCATACACTATGGGAACGGTCACGGTCACGATGCATGTGAAAAACAACACGGACATCCGATTGTAATTCATGTTGGCTGACAAATGGCACGCAGGAACGCCCTGCGACTCCGCACCTCGGTAATGTTAGCTGGGAGAGAATTCCACGCACGCGCGGCCCTATATGCGAAGCTTCTCTGCGTGGCTGACAGGCGACATCTTTCCAGCTGCAGCTCTCCCGCGGCTACAGCTCTCGTTTCCCTCTGGGATACCTGGGATCGTTTGACAAAAAGAGCTCTCAGGGCTGGCGGGCAGTTGTGGTCATGAAGCGCACTAAACACTTCGAGGCAGTCTCGCTGATGCACCATCTCCCTCGCACTCAGCCACCCTAACGAGATGAGGACAGGTGAGATGTGCTCACTGCGCCGCACCCCAGAGACAAGTCTCGCCGCAAAGTTGATAGTTTTCTGAATCCGTGACAGATGGCATTGGGCGGCCCCGCCCCAAACGGAGAGACAGTACAAAATGTGGGGGAAAACGTGAGCCTGTACCAGGAGCTCAAGGGCTTTGGGTGTGAAATAGTGGCGAATTTTGTAGAGGGATATAAGGATAGCGTTGCATCTGCGAACCACCGTCGATATATGTGGCTCCCAGGTCAGACCTGGGTCCAGGACCATGCCCAGGACCTTCACGGTGGAACATGGCGGGATGCGTGAGCGTGATAAGGTGATGTGGAAGCTCGATGTCTTTTTTATGGAAGATTTTGTACCAAAGATGATGAAATGGGTTTTGTCAGGGTTCATTTTGAGACAGTTGGACAGAAACCAATCTTGAAGGTGTATGATGGACTCTTCGACGCGGGCCTTCAGGTGTGATAAGTTGATGACATCGAGAGGGGAGTAGTCCAGGAGTTGAGTGTCATCGGCATAGGACAGGAGTCGGCCATGGGGAAGGAATGCGGACATGTCGTTGATGAAGATAAGGAAGAGGATGGGTCCGACTATGGAGCCCTGGGCGACGCCGTGGGTCAATGGGAGAATTAGGTCTGATCCGCCCGCTACCATTTGTTTCCGGTCTTGCAGATAGCT
>JAXIVJ010018376.1:0-23400 GCA_036785665.1 Chirona hameri | reverse complement strand
GTTGGATATAAGTATGCCATCGGTAACGTCATGGCAGATACTGCGCAACAGGGACGGTTCTACCTTATATGTATGGCTTTGATTAGCTTGAAGTTGAACTTGTTTGACTCTTCTATTCCATTGTTTGAATTTGCTTTGGTTTTGAAACATGGATATTTTGTGATTAAATGGACTGTCCTACCTTTGTGAAAGTTGTCGAATCGCACTTAATTGTATGTCTACATGTCGGGCGAGGTCAGCTGAACATGTTCGTGAACTTGTTTTCCGATAAAAAAATGTTTATCTTGGAAGATATTCAACTTTTAGTTTTAGGCGAAAAGTTGGGTTGGTGACGTCATATTTTATTTTTTTAATAACAGGGAAATCCTTTGTGCTGCCAAATGTATGGCACATTTTTTGTCGACATCTATTGCGCAGAAAAAGCGAACCACCCGGTGTCTAGATTGGCTTAGATTGCGAACCACCCGGAGATTGAGAAATGAAAGACGAAAATATTCCAAGGCTGACCTTAAAACAAGTCGACTATCATTACCAGTTTGGTAAAGAGACGACGCTTTCGGTTTAGAGTCCCTATTCAAATACACATGGGCCTTATTTTTTACAGATGTTAAAATAAAACTCGAATATCTTTTTGATTATATCACTGTGGTTCTTTTAACTGCTACCATACTTAATTTCAATGCCTAGCCATACAAATGGCTATCTAAACTCAAATATAATGTTAAGGTGGGATAGTACCTTTAATGAAGAGTCAGAGTATAGGAAGATGGATAATCCTGTGTTGGTAGGTACTTGCTCAAAATTATTTTGTTTTAATAAAATTGTCCACTGTTGAATGAAAGCTTTTAAAAATAATTAGTACAAAAATGCAAATTGAAGTATAGAACTTGTATCTATATTCATTATTCATTGATATTAGGTAATGAGGAAATAACATTTGGCATGTATGATGTGCTGGATGGTCAACAACTGTTGTAACCCCGGACACACCTAACCTCAGACTTTTCATGCTATCAGAATGTAAACAACATAGGCGTAGGAACAATAGGGGGCAGGGAGGCACTCCCCCCCCCCCCCCCCACACACACTTCTTAAAGTGGAGGGACCAACCATATGTTTTGCCTCCCCCCATACTTTTTATCCGTAAGCTAACCCAGAACTGACACCCGTTGATGGCGAATTACACCTGAGATCGCCCGACGGCCCTGAGGTGCACCGAGGGCCCCCTGAGATCGACCGACGGCCCCCCATATCGAGCGAGGGGCCCACGAGGTTGGCCGAGGACCCCTGAAACCGACCGAGGGTCCCTGACATCGACCGAGGACCCCTGCGATACACCGAAGGCCCCTGAGATGCACGGAGGAACCCTGAGACACCAAGGGCCCCCTCAGATCGACCGATGGCCCCCTCAGATGCACCGATGGTCCCCTGAGATACACGGAGGGCCTTCTGAGATGCGTCGAGGGCCCCCTGAGGTGTACGGAGGGTCCCCTGAGATACACCGAGGGCCCCCTGAGATCGAGCGAAGGCCCACTGAATTGCACTGAGGGGCCCCTGATAAGCACCGAGTGCCCCTGAGATCGACATAGGCCCCCTGAGATCGGCAAAGGGTCCCTGAGATCGATAAAATGCCCCTGAGATCGACCGAGGACCCCTGAGATCGACCGATGGCCCCTGGGATTCACCGAGGGCTCCCTGTGGTGCACCTAGGTCCAAGGCCCTCTCAGATCGGCGGAGGGCCCCCTCAGATCGAACCAGGGCCACTGAGATTCACTGAGGGCCCCTGAGATCGACCGAGGGCCCCTGATATTCGGCCGAGGGTCAATGAGATCGCCCGAAGCCCCCTGAGATCGACCGAGTGCACTGAGATTGAACGAGTTCCCATTGAGATGCATCGAAGGTCCCTGCGAAACACCGAAGGGCCCCTAGGATACGCAGAGGCTGAGAATTCATGAGATCAACCGATGGCCCATTGAAATGCACGGAGTGCCCGTAGATACACCGAGGGCCCTGGCATACACCGAGGGCCCCTGGTATACACAGCGGGCCCCTTGAGATGTACCGAGTACCTTCTCAAATCGACCGAGGACCCCCGACCCCGACCGAGCGCCCTTGAGATGCACCGAGGGTTCCCTCTGATACACAGAGGGCCCTCCGAGATGAGCCTAGGGCCCTTTGAGAGGTACGTAGGGCCCCTGAATTACACCGAGGGCCTCCTCAAAACGTCCGAGCCTCCCCCCCCCCCCCCCCTGAGATCGACCGAGACCCCTGAGATCGACTGAGGACTCTCTGAGATACAACGAGGGCCCCTGAGATCGGTCGAGGGCCCCCTGAAATGTACCGAAGGTCCTTGAGATGTGCCGAGTGCCCCTGAGATCAACCGAGGTCCCTGAGATCGTCCGAGCATCCCTGAGATCGACAGAGGTCCCTCTGAGATCGACCGAGGGCCACTGATATACACCTTAATCCCCTGTGGTGCACCAAGGGCCCCCTAAGATCGATCGAGGGCCCCTGAGATCGACCGATAGCCCCTAAGATCCACTCAGGTTCCTCCTAAGTCTAGTAAGGGCCCTTTCAGGCCTGGAAAGGACCTCTTAGGTCCGACATGGGCCATCTCAGGTCTAGCAAGGAACCTTTAATGCCTGAAAAGGGCCCTATGACTAAAGAAGGAGGGCATCTAAATGGGCTTATTTAGTATCATTGTCAAGTTGTTATGGCTGTTTTGAAGTTGTGTGAAACGATCAGTATGTGTAGTTCAGGTTTTCAGTCCTCTGTTCCTTGCCTCGGTTTAGCTTAACCCTCGCCGTGCCGGGGGGTATACGCCCCCCCCCCCCTAAGGTTTTTCGAGGATAGCGGAAAAAACGGCGACGTGCAGCGCCGCCAAATGTGGCACAGCTGTTAGCCATCAAATACCCACATTGTGTGAAAGTTTTGACCTCAGGTCATCTCAGGTCAGGTCACCAGGCCAGGTCACGTGACCCTATCTCCAAATCGTTTGCGGTCGTACCACAGCCACATTTTGTGTCCGATCGGTTTCAAACTTACAGGATTTCATAAGGTCATAGGTTGCTATAATTATTATTCCTTGGATTTGTGCATCTCAGTGACCTCAGGTCGGGTCAATTTCGTGACCTCCCCATTATAAGTCAATGGGAAAATATGCAAATGCCTCCTATTCCGAGGATACCCATGATATCAGTCAAATTCCTTCTGGATCATGTTATCATAGACCATTATTGATAACACAGGTTCATTTTTTGTTCAGTGACCCCTACAGAGTCAGCTGAGGTCATCCGACGTCACCAACAATTGTTTGGTAATAACTCTCGACAGAATGAAAATAGAGAAATAAGACCGGTACCAATGTGTTTGTCTCGTCGAGACACGTCTCCCAATGTGCAACATGACCTACTTGGGTCAACACTTGACGTTGACCTGAGGTCAATTTTTTTTAAGTTGTCCTAACCTGGTTACCATGGATAGGATTAAAAACACCTTGACGAGACAAACACGATGGTGTCAATATTATTGCCTTATCTGTATTGGGTAAAAAGTTATTTGCGAAACACCGTTTTCCCAAAAATAACTTGTTTGACCTTTGATGACCTCTGAAGGCTAAACGATTAACCTGAGCTCAACATTGAGAACACCTTTGGCGCAACCTTCGCCGTGCCGGTTGGGGGTTTCGACACCCCCCCCCCCCCCCAACACGGCTCCTATTGGACGTAGAGAAAAACCGAAAATACCGTTCGAAAGCTCGTCTAAAATCATTTTGAAATCACTTCGGTCATTTGTTGTGTCCTGAAACTGACAAATCTGACCTTTGATGACCTCTGGTGATCTCAGTATTGATCTGAGCCAAAAATGAACGAAGTGTTTCAAAATGATTTTGGACGAGCTTTCGAACGGTATTTTAGGTTTTTGTCTACGTCCCATAGGAGCCGTGTCGGGGGTTGGGGGTGGGGTCGTCGACCCCCCCCCCCCCCCCGTCCGGGACAGCGAAGGTTGTGCCGAGCACCGGCACGGCGCGGTTTAAGACGAGTTTGTTTTAAATTGGAAGCATTTGGAATGGTTGTTGAACCTTCAACATGCAAAAGATCAAATCTCATCCAGATCCATTCGAAGCCAAACTTTCCGATCGAATCCGATTCAAGTCCAATTGATAGGGCTTGGATCATTACCCGGCATTGGCTGGGGTCACAGCCGAACGCTGGGGGGGGGGGGGGCGTTTTTCGTCCTCCCCTGGTTATCTTCCGAACAATAACCGCAGCGAGACGCGCAAGGCGGCAATCGAAAGCTCTCGATGAGATGCATCAAAAGCATACACGACAAGTTCAAAATAAGATCACATGTCAGGTCACGGTCAGGTCAAAGGTCAAAATTGAGATATTTGAATCTTTGGGCCATACTTTCCATCCAAAGCCTTAGATTGATACTATTAAAGCACAAAGTGCTCTCAAAGGTATCATGCATCTCCAGCATAAGCAAAAATGAAATTGTAAGCAAATGTCAAGGTCAATGTCAGATCACAAAACGTCATAGGTCTACGAAAGCCATGAGACACATGTTTATGGGTTATTCTGAACGTATGTTTCGATTGTAGCAGCCATTTTCGCAATCTAACACCAAATAAGTTCAAGGTTAGGTCATATAACGTCAAACTTTGACATTGATAAATATAAAAAAAACATGTTGCTGGACCAGTTTGGTCTCAGAAATACAATGCTGGCATTTATTTGTTTGTATCTGGTCACTAAAAGCCAGAAAATGAAATTAAAAAATATGACGTCATGAGTTTCTCATATTTAGAGAGCCATAAGTCAGCCAAAAATAAAGATATTGCTTTTAAATTTGGTTTGGGTCTTGCCCACATGTGGTTCTTCAACATATCTTCCGGTTTTTCTAAAATGCTTGCAAAATTTATTTTGAGGACATTTTTTACCAAAAACAATATTTTTTTTGGGTCAAAAACCAAAATGTTCAAAACCCGAGATATCCATTTGGTAGCCCTTGCCATTTGCTATCTTTTATTTTTTGTATTGCATTTTGCTCAAAATATGGCATTTGTACGGCCTGCTAAAGTTTAGCTGATGTTTGTGTAAAACTCGTGTCTAGTGACATTACTAAATTCGCTTTATCTCGAGAGAAAGAAAAAAATCGACGAAATTGCTTCATGTTTACACAGAAGACGTAAAATTGATGTAGGAGAAGGTATCTGAAATTTCACGTCGATGGCGCTATTGGGTTTCGAGCTATTGCGAAAGTTCGTCAGGGGGGGGGGCGAAAAACGCCCCCCCCCCCCATCCCCAACCAATGTCGGGTTAACGGGGGGGGGGGGGGTCTGCACCTCCTCTCGGATTTTCTCAATAACTGTAAAACTGTGATAGATATCGACGCGAAACTTTCAATACCTTATGCTACATCAATTCTACGTCTTCTCACCACATGTCAATGAAATTAATGCAGTACTTTGGGAGATAATGCCGTTTTAAGGATGTCACGTCATGCCATTTTTGGTGGTAAAACGATAGATGTTTGAGAAAAACGTATACAATCGAGTTTTTATGCAAATTGAAAATAAAAACGTTGAAAGAAAGGAAATAACATTCGCTTCTCAATGACTATCTCGGATTTGCGAAATTTTGGGTTTTTGATCCAAAAAAATCAACAACAAAAACAAAAATGTTTTGTTTTAATTACCACAAATAAACATTTCAAAGATATTTAAAAACCGGAATGTATTTTAGAGAACCAAGTATGGACGATACCCAAACCAAATTTCAAAGCAATACCTTTATTTTTGACTGACTTATGGCTCCCAAGTATAAGTAACTCATGAAGTCATGGCGTCCCCCCCCCCTGTCTAGCTCTCAAACTGATACTCCGATTTGGACGCAACATGCAGTGATCAAAAGTTCTCAAGGAGCTGAATTTAACGAATGCTTAATATTTGGTTTTCAAGGTCATAGGTCAGATCAAGGTCAGGTCAAACGTCAAAATCGAGGTATTTGAGTATATGGGCCATTCTTTCCATAAAAAGCCTTCGATTGCGACCATGATCACCCACAGCGGTCTAAAAGGTATAATACACATACACATGAGCTAAAGTGACGTTGTTGATAAAGGTCAAGGTCAGGTCACACAAGATCACTATGCGCAAAATATCTACGAATGTCATGCAACACATGTTTTATGGGTTATTTTATACATATAATTATATAGTAATAGTCATTTTACCACCTTACTTCATGCCATGAAGTTAGTGTCAAGGTCAGGTCAAAGTCAGGTTACAAAAGGTCAAAATTTGAAATTGATAAATATACATAAAAAAGCATGTTCCTTGACCAGTTTTGTCTCAGAAATACAGTGTCGGCATTTATTTGTATTTTTCTGGTCATTAAAATAAAAAAAATAAAAAAAATATGACGTCATGAGTTACTCATACTTAAGGAGCCATAAGTCAGTCAAAAATAAAGATTTTGCTTTGAAATTTGGTTTGGGTATGTTTCATATGTGGTTATCCTACATATATTCTGTATTATTTTTGTAAATGTTCTGGTCCTAACATTTACAACTTGGCTGGTCCTAAAGTTACGACAATAACCACCATTTTGTTCGCGATCTGGAGGGCAGATTCAGCTTGTTTACCCCAATCTCTATCCTAGCCTCCCCTCCGCTGCTCCGCGCGTAGACGGGGCGGAGCAGCGGCTGCGATAACAGCGCAAGTCAGCTGCATTGATTTAACGATGGTAGGACGCAGAGGACGCAACCTATAATCATCTTTTCACCCAATTAACTACAAGCAAACCATTACGGTCTTCCGTCGCTAATATGAGATTACATAATTTTGTAATTAGACATACATGAGAAGATATTTTGAAAATGCCTACGCCCATCGAATTCTGATGTTCCAAAAAAGTTAAGAACAATTGCAAAAAGTTACTTAACAAAACCTTATTTATTTTGTAAACGTCGGGCGTTTCTACCTGCTACAACGGGAAAAGTGGTTTAATTACCATGGGAGTATATCCATTTATATTTCCCCCCGTCACACACCATTTTGGTCAAGTACAAGACTGCCGTGGGACGGCTGACCTCGATAAATCATCTATATATAATATTCATAAAATTAGGATACCTCTTGGCTGGTCCTAAAGTTATGACATTAACCACCATTTTGTTCGCGATCTCAATCCCAAAATTTAAAAATCCCAAAATGTCGCAAATTCGAGATTGCCATTTTAAAGAAAATTACATTTTCTATCCTTGCTTAATTGCGTTTGCAATTTGCTTAAAAACTCTGTTTTCTACGATTTTTCACAAATGTATCGTTTTTCCACCAACATGACGTCATCAGAACATCATTATCTCTCCAACTACTCAACCAATTCCAATCAAATTGTTACAGCATACGTATAATTGTTGTAAACTCTGCTTATGATACTTTGAGCAAGATTCGCCGCATGTGTAAAAAGTTATGCAAGAAAAACCTCATAGGGGTCGTTTTAGGACTCCCCGTAGGGCGATGGTTAAGCAGGTTTTCCTAAGCGGCCCAACGGCCATTGGCTGGACAGACGTACCCTCGGTCGATATGAGGGACGATCTGTCGGCCCGTGGGGGGGGACTCAGTCGGCCTGAGGGGCCCTCAGTCGGCCTGAGTAAGTCTGAGGGGCCCTAAGTCGGCCTTAGGGGCCCTTAGTTGCCCTTAGGGGCCCTTAGTCGGCCTTATGGGGCCCTTAGTCGGCCTCAGGGGGCCCTCAGTCGGCCTGAGGAGGGGGCTTCGGCCTGAGTTGCTCTTAGTGATCTGAAGGGCCCTCAGTCTGCCTCAGGTAACCCTCAGTCGGCCTTAGGGGCCCTCAGTCGGCCTGAGTTAGTCTGAGGGGGCCCTCAGTCGGCCTCAGGGGGCCTTCGGTTCGGCCAGAGGAGCCCTGCAAGGGGCCCAGTCAACCTGAGGGGCACTCAGTCGGTCTGCGGACCATTGGTCGTCCTAGGATGGCCTTCGGATGGCCTAAGGAGGCGCTTGGTCGGCCTGAGATGGCCCTCAGCCGGCTTGAGAGGGCCCTCAGTCGGCATGTGAGTGCTCTCGGTCTGCCTGAAAGGCACACAGTCGGCCTGAGATGGACTTTGGCCGGCTTGAGGGTACCCTTGGTTTACATGAGGTTGCCCTCGGACCGCCTGAGTCCTGAGGGGCCTTCTGTCGGTCTGAGGGGCCGTCACTCCTCAGTCGGCCTGAGGGGCCATTGGTCGTCCTAGGATAGCCTTCGGATGGCCTAGGGAGGCGCTTGGTCGGCCTTAGGTGGCCGTCGGCTGGCTTGAGAGGGCCCTCAATCGGCATGTGAGTGCCCTCGGTCTGCCTGAAGGGCCCACAGTCAGCCTGATATGGACCTTGACCGACCTGAGATTAACCTTTGACAATCCAAATGGCCCTCGTTCGTCCTGAGGGAGCCCTCGGTCGGCTTGAGGGACCCTTGACCGGCTGAGGGGCATTCGATGGACCTTAGAAAGCCTTCGATCGTGGTCGGTCAGAATGCCCTTCGGTCGGCTCAAGGGGCCTTCGATCGGCCTGAGGGTGGTGCACTCAGCCAGCCCTAGGGGCCTTCGATCGACCTGAGGGAGCCTTTGGTGGGCCTGAGTGGACCTCAGTCGGCCTGAGGGTGCTCTATGTCGGTCTGAAAGGCCCTCAGTTGGCCTAAGGGGCCCTGAACCGGTCTGAAAGGACGTTCGGTCAGCGCGAGGGACCCTCGTTCAAACTGTGGCGTCCTCGGTCGACCTTATATCGCCCTTGACCGGTCTGCGGAGGATCCCTGCTAGGCCCTTCAAGACCTATCTTCAGATGCCTCGGTGGGCCCAACAGACCCACGGATGTCTCTTTTAAGAAAGATCAGAACCATTTCAGGATGTCTTTCCTTTCCTTCAAATCACGACTTAACCCGCCATTGGCTGGGGGGCGTTTTTCGCCCTCCCCCTGAATAAGTTTCGCAATAGCTCAAAACTAATAACGGTATCGACGTAAAACTTCCAGTACCTTTTCCTACATCAATTATACATCTTTTGTGCGAAAATGAAGAAATATCGTCGAACATTTTTCGAAATATAGCGAATTTAGTGACGTCACTACACGTGAATTTGACACAAAAATCAGCTAAACTTTAACAGGCCTTACAAATGTCATATTGGAAACAAAATGCAATAAAAAACTCCAAAAGATAGAAAATGGTAAGGGCTGCAAAATTGCAATCTCAGATTTTTGAAAAATTTGTTTTTTTTTTACCCCCAAAATGTTTTTTTTTTTGGAAAAAAATGCCCTCAAAATCAACATTTTCAAACATTTTCAAAAAACAGAAGATATGTTGAACCACATGTGGACAATACCCAAACCAAATTTAAAAGCAATATCTGTATTATTGACTGACTTATTGCTCCCTAAGTATGAGTAACTCATGAGGTCATATTTTGAAATTGCGTTGTTGGTTTTTAGTGACCAGATACAAACACATGCATGCCCGCACTGTATTGTTTAGACAAAACCGGTCTAGATACATGCCTTTTCTATTTAGATTTATAAATTTCAAATTTTGACATTATGTAACCTGCCTTGACCTTATATGGTGTCAGGTTGTAAAAATGACTGCTGCTATCGAATTATACGTGTAAAATAACCCATACAACATGTGTTGCATGGCTTTCGTAGACCTGTGACCTTTTGTGACCTGACATTGACCTTTGCTTACAATTTAACTTTTGCTTATGCGGGATATGTCTGTGGGGACATACTCCGGTAGGCTCTGCTGTGGGAGACCCTGTCCTAATGTCCACCACTTACCGAATTCCAAATACCATCTTGACATGCCTTATATCCGAGCAGTGAGAGGCCTATATGTTGAATGACGAATGGTCAGCCTCATCAAAACAAAAAAAAATATTATGTACGAGGCCGGGCGAAGCGCCATTGCAACTGTTTGAAATTCCTATACATTCGCGGGTATTCTGAAAAACCACAAGAAATAGCGGATCGTCGTTACCGTAAATCGATCCGCGAGGTCAAGAAACC
This sequence comes from Chirona hameri, assembly GCA_036785665.1. Taxonomy (NCBI): domain Eukaryota; kingdom Metazoa; phylum Arthropoda; class Thecostraca; order Balanomorpha; family Balanidae; genus Chirona; species Chirona hameri. The sequence continues at coordinate 13,349 of JAXIVJ010018376.1, read as the reverse complement.
CCGCACGCAAATTTCCGAAATGTTGCAAATTGTTGCAAAATGTTGCAATACGCTCTAAATATCGCAAATGAAGTCCTGGAGCGCTGATTTTAACGTCATTGCAAACAGCAGCCCGAGCAGGTCCAGCGAATAGTATGTACAGAAAATGGCGATGTTTTATTTGTTTTTATTTTTGTATTTTTGTCTTCAAGTTTTGAAATGATGCAATGTTGCAGAGCCCGAATAGCACCGTCATGATCTTGAAAGCATTGGTCTGATTTGTGCATAATCTCTAAAAAAATACATATTTTCTCTTTGACTTATGATGGGGAGGCCACGAGATCGACCTGACCTTAGGTCGACCATATATATAAAATCTGAAATTGCAGAAATCTAGGTACTTATATATACAATATATTTCAGACTTTATAAAAAAAAATTGTTAGTTTCAAATCGCTCGGACAAACACTGGCACGACCTCAAACGTTTTAGAGGTGGGGTCACTTGACGTGGCCTGTTGACCTGACCTGTGGTCAGGCACGTAGCCAGGATTTCGTCCAGGGGAGGGCGGCGCCTCGAAAGGGCCCCTTCCCGAGCGTTGAAAGGGCCCCTCCCCGAGCGTTGAAAGGGGCCCTTCCCAAGCGTTGGAAGCCCGCCTCCCCCCCCCCAAAAAAAAAACGCATGAAAAGGCACGTTACAAGGCTGGAAAATGCAGTATGGCAGGTATGGCATGGGCCATACCAACGTTTAGGAGCTGGAGTTAGCAAACTGCCACATCAACTTTTGAACCAGCGACACGAATTTGGAATCAGCTATACGAACTTGGAATATTTTTCAGCTCAAGACCTGGAACTCTTAAACAAATTGCGCCGCTCCGCGGCGCGACAATTTTGAATATTATGCCCTGGGTTGCTTTCTCATCAATGCGTCGCATTGCGGACCTCTAAAATTGCTATATTGTGCGTTTAAAAGTGCGGGGGAAAGTGCTAAAGTGAACTATTTTGCCCAATAATATAGGAAACTAGCAACATAACACATAAATACGCCGAGAAACTGGCCGATTTTGTCTCTCCTAACCCGCATATAATTGAATTTGTAGTTAAATTGCGCCGCGGAGCGGCGCGAAAATTTAGAATTGTATTCCCTGTACAACTGTACTCTTACTGTTGAAAGGCCCAAGGTCCCTTCAGATCGTCTGGGGCCCCTCTGACCTTTTCTACGCCCTTCCGACCTGTTCAGGGACTCATCTGGGATCCGCGAAGCGAAAAGACATGATGTGGAGTGGGTGATATATATAATACTAAGAGGGCTTACTCTACAGGAAAAATTAAAATCGGATCTTTCGGGTATATTGTAGCACCCTGACGAAGGGTGTTCCAATATACCCGAAAGCTCCGCTTTTAATATTTGTATTGTGGAGCAAGTCCTCTTTGTATTTAATCCTCATCTGGGATCTCTACGTGCTTTGACTCTTCCGGTCTCACCAGGGACTCCTCTGACCTTCCAAGAAGCCCCTCTTGTGTGTCAAGGGGCCCATTCGGCCTGTTCAGAGGTCCTTCCCACCTGGCCAGGGACTGCACTGGCTGCCGACATGCTCAGGGGCAGGGGCGGCGGATTGCGGGGCGCAGGGTACCCAAATCCCCCCCCCCCTCAAATGAAAATCCTGGGGAGGGGAAGGGTCATGTTGCTCCCAGATTGAGCAGGCTGAAATATGGGGGGGGGGGCAAAACTACTCTTTGCCCCCAGAATTTTCGACTGGGGGGAATTTTGGGTGCCCTGCCCCCGCAATCCGCCGCCCCTACTCAGGGGCCCCTCCGACCTGCCCAGGGGCCCCTCCGACCTGCCCAGGGGGCCCTCCAGTCTGGCTAGGAACTCATCTGGCATGTTCATGGGGCCTTCCGACCGGCCCAGAGACCCTTTCGGTCTAGCCAGGGGCCCCTCTGACTTGCCCAGGAGCCCCTCCGATCGGCCCAGCGACTCTTCTGGTCGGCCTGCGCTGGCTGCTTTGTCGCCCTGCCGACATGCTCAAGGAGACCTCCAACCTACCCTGGAGCCCCTCCGACCTACTCTGGAGCCCCTCCGTGCTGGCCAGGGGCCACTTCGGCATGTTCAGGGGCCCTTCTTACCCGCCCAGGGTCCTTTCGGTCTCGTCAGGGGCCCCTCCAATTTGCGCAGGGGCCCTTTTTACTTTCCAGGGGCCCTCTGGTCTCTCTAGAGGCCCTTTAACCTTCTAAGGGGCCTTTCCGACCTAGCAAGGGACTGCGCTGGCTGCTTTGTCGCCTTGCGACATGCTCCGAGGGCCCTCCGACCTGCCCTGGGCCCCTCCGTGCTGGCTAGGGACTCATTCGGCATGTTCAGGGGCCCTTCTGGCCCACCTAGGGGCCCTTTCGATCTGGTCAGGGCCCCTCTGACCTGCACAGGGGCCCTCTTAACTTCCCATAGGCCATCTGGTCTGTCCAGGGGCCCTCCAACCTGCTCAGGGGCCCTTATGACCTGGAAAAGGACTGCGCTGGCCGCTTTGTCGCCCTGTCGACATGCTCAGGGGCCTCTCAACCTGCCCAGGGGCCCCTCCGTGCTGGCTAGGGGCCCATTCGACGTGTTCAGGGGCCCTCTGACCCGCTCAGGGGCCCTTTCGGTTTGGCCAGGGGCCCCTCTGACATGCACAGGGCTCTTTTGAACGTCCAAGGGGCCCTCTGGTCTTTCAGAGAGGGCCCTGGTGGCCCTAAAGGGCCTCTGAAGTCCTCTAAACTCTCTAAAAAACACGCTTCGTGTAGTAAAGAGCCTATGATACCGCGCTTCGCGCGGTCTCGTCGGCCCTTTTCGGCGCGCGCAGCGCGCCGAAAAGGGCCCTCGCGCGCCAAAAAGGGCCCTCCTGGCCTCCAGGGGGGGGGGCGGCCGCCCCCGCCGCCCTCCCCTTGGCTACGTGCCTGCCTGAGGTGACCTGAGACCAAAAATGTAAGAATGTGGACAATCAATGCCAGAACACGTTTCCAAAAAATAGTAAAAATAGCACGCCACCATTTTTCCGTTATTGCCCAAAAACCTTAGGAAGAGGGGGCAGACGCACCCTGCTAAGCAGGTTGCGGGTCATGCCAGTCCCCGGATCACCTTCCCATTATGGAAAGATGACCAGTCAAAAGCCCAAGCTGGCCAGTGACATCACAGGCCCCAAAGTACACATTACGGACTCGCATTTCGGAGGAAGTTACGTTGGTCACAAACACCGTCCCTCCCCTTTGTTTTTGTTATGTTGTCAGGAGTGTTTGCCAGACTTGTCCCGATTAGGTTTTGTGCGACGATAAGCCAGCTGATCTCACCCTTGCTTACCTCTGCGCCTGACAACAGCTGCTGCACCCCGGACCAGGCTCCTGCACCCCGGAGACTGCTGCTCCCGCGTCGGGTCAGCTGACCGCTACTCAGCCGACTGTCACGACGCCCCCTGCTGCTCAGTGATCCACGCTGCCCACCAGTCGGCGGTCCGAGCGAGTCGACAGCTGCGGCGGCACTGCTGCCGACCTCGCGGCCGGAACGCCTTTATATCGACTGGTCCGGCGGCGGCAGTCGGGGCGGCGGCATCTGATTCGGTCAGAGAGTACTCCCACCGACTACAGTGTAAATACAAACAGTAAATTTGCAGAGTCCGAAAGGCTGCTAATAGTCTGTCTTGTCTAGGTGTATCGAAACTGCTTGATGAAAACTGATGCTGATGAATCTACTTGATTATTTGCTGCTTGCAGGACGTTGTAGATTGTAGTACAAGACACACTATTTATCTCTCTTTTTGGGTATAGGTATGCTTACCAGTAAAACGTCCTTGTTGCCATGGGTGTCGTTTTATAGAGGCCTGGTAGGGCTAGGGCCTAGGGCCATACCAATAATGTCACATTTTAATCAATAATAGGGAAACTTATTAACGGTTAGGATGCCGAAGTATGTGAGCGGTCAGACGACCTCACTGTACGGCGAGTTGGCGAGGGCTCGGTGGGGAGGGATGGAAGGGGACAGCGCGAGACAGCGCGGCGGGGAACGGGGTAGGGGTTACGACGGGACCGGGGGACGGTGGACAGAAGCGGTAAGGTGTTTGTTTGTCAGTCGACAGCGAGACCCGGTAGAGGGAGGAAGGGAGTGTCAGGAAGTGATATTCTCCAACAACGGTGGGATTCGTAGTACCGGTGGAGGTTGGAGATTGGAATCATGACCGGTAAGGACACTGTTCTGGTTACTTTCTGTATTAAGCTGTCTTGGAGGCTCACACTATCACTGATCATGTGTGTAACGTTTGAGTCGTGGTACGGTGTTATGTGTGCTATGAATCGCGCTATTTAGCTGAACAGAAGTCAGATGCAGGCACGTAGCCAAGGGGAGAGCGGCGGGGGCGGCCACCCCCCCCCCCCCCCCCCCTGGAGGCCAGGAGGGCCCTTCTTGGCGCGCGAGGGCCCTTTTCGGCGCGCTGCGCGCGCCGAAAAGGGCCGACGAGACCGCGCGAAGCGCGGTATCATAGGCTCTTTACTACACGAAGCGTGTTTTTTAGAGAGTTTAGAGGACTTCAGAGGCCCTTTAGGGCCACCAGGGCCCTCTCTGAAAGACCAGAGGGCCCCTTGGACGTTCAAAAGAGCCCTGTGCATGTCAGAGGGGCCCCTGGCCAAACCGAAAGGGCCCCTGAGCGGGTCAGAGGGCCCCTGAACACGTCGAATGGGCCCCTAGCCAGCACGGAGGGGCCCCTGGGCAGGTTGAGAGGCCCCTGAGCATGTCGACAGGGCGACAAAGCGGCCAGCGCAGTCCTTTTCCAGGTCATAAGGGCCCCTGAGCAGGTTGGAGGGCCCCTGGACAGACCAGAGGGCCTCTGGGAAGTTAAGAGGGCCCCTGTGCAGGTCAGAGGGGCCCTGACCAGATCGAAAGGGCCCCTAGGTGGGTCAGAAGGGCCCCTGAACATGCCGAATGAGTCCCTAGCCAGCACGAAGGGGCCCCAGGGCAGGTCGGAGGGCCCTCGGAGCATGTCGCAAGGCGACAAAGCAGCCAGCGCAGTCCCTTGCTAGGTCGGAAGGGCCCCTTAGAAGGTTAAAGGGCCTCTAGAGAGACCAGAGGGCCCCTGGAAAGTAAAAAGGGCCCCTGCGCAGATTGGAGGGGCCCCTGACGAGACCGAAAGGACCCTGGGCGGGTAAGAAGGGCCCCTGAACATGCCGAAGTGGCCCCTGGCCAGCACGGAGGGGCTCCAGAGTAGGTCGGAGGGGCTCCAGGGTAGGTCGGAGGTCCCCTTGAGCATGTCGGCAGGGCGACAAAGCAGCCAGCGCAGGCCGACCAGAAGAGTCGCTGGGCCGATCGGAGGGGCTCCTGGGCAAGTCAGAGGGGCCCCTGGCTAGACCGAAAGGGTCTCTGGGCCGGTCAGAAGGCCCCATGAACATGCCAGATGAGTTCCTAGCCAGACTGGAGGGGCCCCTGGGCAGGTCGGAGGGGCCCCTGGGCAGGTCGGAGGGGCCCCTGAGTAGGGGCGGCGGATTGCGGGGGCAGGGCACCCAAAATTCCCCCCAGTCGAAAATTCTGGGGGCAAAGAGTAGTTTTGCCCCCCCCCCCCCATATTTCAGCCTGCTCAATCTGGGAGCAACATGACCCTTCCCCTCCCCAGGATTTTCATTTGAGGGGGGGATTTGGGTACCCTGCGCCCCGCAATCCGCCGCCCCTGCCCCTGAGCATGTCGGCAGCCAGTGCAGTCCCTGGCCAGGTCGGAAGGACCTCTGAACAGGCCGAATGGGCCCCTTGACACACAAGAGGGGCTTCTTGGAAGGTCAGAGGAGTCCCTGGTGAGACCGGAAGAGTCAAACGCGTAGAGATCCCAGATGAGGATTAAATACAAAGAGGACTTACTCCACAATACAAATATTAAAAGCGGAGCTTTCGGGTATATTGGAACACCCTTCGTCAGGGTGCTACAATATACCCGAAAGATCCGATTTTAATTTTTCCTGTAGAGTAAGCCCTCTTAGTATTATATATATATCACCCACTCCACATCATGTCTTTTCGCTTCGCGGATCCCAGATGAGTCCCTGAACAGGTCGGAAGGGCGTAGAAAAGGTCAGAGGGGCCCCTAGACGATCTGAAGGGACCTTGGGCCTTTTAACAGTAAGAGTACAGTTGTACAGGGAATACAATTCTAAATTTTCGCGCCGCTCCGCGGCGCAATTTAACTACAAATTCAATTATATGCGGGTTAGGAGAGACAAAATCGGCCAGTTTCTCGGCGTATTTATGTGTTATGTTGCTAGTTTCCTATATTATTGGGCAAAATAGTTCACTTTAGCACTTTCCCCCGCACTTTTAAACGCACAATATAGCAATTTTAGAGGTCCGCAATGCGACGCATTGATGAGAAAGCAACCCAGGGCATAATACTCAAAATTTTAGCAGAGCGGAGCGGCGCAATTTGTTTAAGAGTTCCAGGTCTTGAGCTGAAAAATATTCCAAGTTCGTATAGCTGATTCCAAATTCGTGTCGCTGGTTCAAAAGTTGATGTGGCAGTTTGCTAACTCCAGCTCCTAAACGTTGGTATGGCCCATGCCATACCTGCCATACTGCATTTTCCAGCCTTGTAACATGCCTTTTCATGCGTTTTTTTTTGGGGGGGGAGGGGGGCTTCCAACGCTTGGGAAGGGGCCCTTTCAACGCTCGGGGAGGGGCCCTTTCAACGCTCGGGAAGGGGCCCTTTCGAGGCGCCGCCCTCCCCTGGACGAAATCCTGGCTACGTGCCTGGTCAGATGTGTGAACATCGGTAACGCATGAGGACGAAATGCAGACCGTGTTACCCACCATGCACATGCGGCTGATATGTGTGAGTGTCAGGGACCGGTAAAACATGCGGCTGATATGCAGACGTGTTATTCCCCCGCACATGCGGCTGATATGTGTGAGTGTCAGGGACCGGTAAAACATGCGGCTGATATGCAGACCGTGTTATTCCCCCACACATGCGGCTGATATGTGTGAGTGTCAGGGACCGGTAAAACATGCGGCTGATATGCAGACCGTGTTATTCCCCCACACATGCGGCTGATATGTGTGGGTGTCAGGGACCGGTAAAACATGCGGCTGATATGCAGATCGTGTTATTCCCCCACACATGCGGCTGATATGTGTGGGTGTCAGGGACCGGTAAAACATGCGGCTGATATGCAGACGTGTTATTCCCCCACACATGCGGCTGATATGTGTGGGTGTCAGGGACCGGTAAAACATGCGGCTGATATGCAGACCGTGTTATTCCCCCACACATGCGGCTGATATGTGTGGGTGTCAGGGACCGGTAAAACATGCGGCTGATATGCAGACCGTGTTATTCCCCCACACATGCGGCTGATATGTGTGGGTGTCAGGGACCGGTAAAACATGCGGCTAATATGCAGACCGTGTTATTCCCCCACACATGCGGCTGATATGTGTGAGTGTCAGGAACCGGTAAAGCATGCGGCTGATATGCAGACCGTGTTATTCCCCCACACATGCGGCTGATATGTGTGGGTGTCAGGGACCTGTAAAACATGCGGCTGATATGCAGACCGTGTTATTCCCCACACATGCGGCTGATATGTGTGAGTGTCAGGGACCGGTAAAACATGCGGCTGATATGCAGACCGTGTTATTCCCCACACATGCGGCTGATATGTGTGGGTGTCAGGGACCGGTAAAACATGCGGCTGATATGCAGACCGTGTTATTCCCCACACATGCGGCTGATATGTGTGGGTGTCAGGGACCGGTAAAACATGCGGCTGATATGCAGACCGTGTTATTCCCCACACATGCGGCTGATATGTGTGGGTGTCAGGGACCGGTAAAACATGCGGCTGATATGCAGACCGTGTTATTCTCCCACACATGCGGCTGATATGTGTGAGTGTCAGGAGCCGGTAAAGCATGCGGCTGATATGCAGACAGTGTTATTCCCCACACATGCGGCTGATATGTGTGGGTGTCAGGAACCGGTAAAACATGCGGCTGATATGCAGACCGTGTTATTCCCCACACATGCGGCTGATATGTGTGGGTGTCAGGGACCGGTAAAGCTGCGGCTGATATGCAGACCGTGCTATTCCCCCACACCTGCGGCACATATACACATATACACATGCACATATACACATACACATATATGTGTATGTTTCTTACATATTGTAAGAATTAACAAAATGTTTGCGAACAATACTTTGTATAATAGTCTTAGATGTTGGAATATCGTTTAAGTTTGGAAATTGAGGGGCTATGATATTATTCCATAGCTTAGGGCCAAGGCAACTGGTGATGAATAATCGATAATTGCGGTTTGAGAATGGTTGCTTTAAATGTTTAGTTTGCCTTCTGTGAGGACTATTGGCTTCATGTATTTCATATATTTTGTCAAAAGCTATTGATAACTGTTTAGTTATGAACTTTTGCATCACAATGATCATCTGTGATTTGGCTATATCGGCTAACTTCAATATGTTATATTGTTTGAAAATTGGCTCTGAACTATGTGGAGGGTATGCATATTCAATCAGTCTCACAGCCCTCTTTTGTAAAATCACTAGCTTATCAAGCTGATAATTATAGTTACTACCCCAGATCATGCAACAATAATTCAGATAGGGAAGAATTAGACTATTATACAAAGTATGCGCAGTTCTTTTGTCTAAGCAGTACCCCCGCCCTCCCCTTGGCTACGTGCCTGACGTTATCACTTAACATCCATATGCCTCGCACTCGTCATTGTGCCCGGTCGCTCTGTAGCCCCGCCCTTGACTCCATCCATCACTCGGGACTGACCGGTCACGGGTTGGACAGCGCCTGTTCTAAGGTCAGTCAGGGCGGCGCTAAGCTCTGACGTCAGAGCATAGCTCCTCCCTTTTGCGATAGCATCTTCTCACAGACTAAATTCCCTGCGCGAGTATTAACATTACCAGTGAATGGAAAGCGCCATATATTTTTGTTTGACATTAATTAACCTTAGTAATTCAAATTGGCGCAGGATCTGAAACGTCCAATGCGAAGAAGTCGTTGATGCCAGTTGGTACCTTCAAAAGTTATCGCCGAGAATTAGGGTCCCAAGCAGTCTGTCGTTCACAGTAGTTTCATGGCGCCCATACACCTCTGTGCAAGAGTACACTACAGTGTATACCGTGCCAATTCACGGAAATTCTGAAACTATGGCAAACATGATAGTGCAAGCCATTAAATACCTGTTGTAGTTGATGGAATCAAAAACATATTTTCACCCAATTAAACTTGCCAATGACATTAAGAAACAAAACTCTCTGAACACCGATTTTCTACATAAAAAAAAACGAAATGGTTGAGGTTAAACAACCCTTGAATAGGTAGTGGCTATTTTCTAATACAAACTTCTAGGTAGCTGCATTCCACAACCAAACGTTAAACATGTATAATAGGTTCATTGAAAATCACCGGGACAGTGAACAGAAAAAATTACCAGGGCATAATTGACCACAAACCAAACATGTCCACCACCCAACTTTCCACAAACTCAAAACGGTCTGAGATTGTGCCACTTCTGGGGATACTTTCCCGCTCCGCACACGCTCCGTTCAAAAAGATCAACTGAATCTCACGCTCCGCACACGCTCCGTTCAAAAAGATCAACTGAATCTCACGCTCCGCACACGCTCCGTTCAAAAGATCAACGGAATCTCACGCTCCGCACACGCTCCGTTCAAAAAGATCAACTGAATATCACGCTCCGCACATGCTCCGTTCAAAAGATCAACTGAATCTCACGCTCCGCACACGCTCCGTTCAAAAAGATCAACGGAATCTCACGCTCCGCACACGCTCCGTTCAAAAAGATCACCTCAATCTCACGCTCCGCACACGCTCCGTTCAAAAAGATCAACGGAATCTCACGCTCCGCACACACTCCGTTCAAAAAGATCAACGGAGTCCAGATTTCCTAGGTCAGCCGTTCCCACCGAGCGGAACGGGTCGGCGTCGCACCGTCGCGTCATTAACCATTCAGAAGTCTCAAATAAATGCAGAGTATTCCTTCCATAAAGCGATCATGGAGGTCATATATAGGTATGGCATGCGTGCTTTCGAAACATAAATCATAATTGCACGCGCAGTAAAATGCACGGGGAATAATCAATACGAGGCGAGAATCAATGTTAGGATTCCGATTGGTTGACACAAGCGTATACGTATCGAGGAAGCCGTGTATTCCCCCGAATAGGATTCATCCTATTAGTGGCAGAAGAGGGAGGGTGGGGGTGCAGATTCCCCCACCCCTCATATTTTCTCAAATATCTCCGAAATGGCTAGAGATAGGCTTCTGAAATTGTCTGACTTTTCCTAAAACTACATAGTCTGGGCAGATTGTCTGAAAATTTCAAGACGATGGCTTGAACAGGGGCGGTGCCATGACTTAGTATTCAGGAAGGTTCTGATCGGAAACTGTGTTTTAGCGTGTAGTGTGTACATCGTGATCTTCATGGAACAAAACCGTTTGAATTATAAAATGTGACCAGGATATATAAATGCTGTATTAATGTGCTCTCGATCCATATAAGTTTGGTCAAAATCGGCCTATAGAACCAGGAGTTATGAAGGATTAAAAAGTTAGAAATCGGTGCATTTTTACCCCCTGTCGCCACAAAATGTAAAATTTTGGATCTTGTTTATAGAAATCTGAGGGGAGTCAAACCCTGTTTGAATTTTGAAAATCGGACTAGTGGATTTCGAGGTCTCCGGGGGGGGGGGCCGAATCCGCCCCCTGTCGCGAATAGGGGTAGCCAGGAACCTGCCACGAATAGGGTTAAATCGACACAACTGTGGGATAGTGACTCAGGCCTAGTGTTTTTGCGTCAAATATGGACAGATTTGTATCCGTCTTTGTTTTTATATCACGTAAGTCATTGCTTATTGCATCACTATTTAGCACAATCCTAAAGAGTGATTAATCAGTAATATTTATATTACCGTTCACAGGCCAAGTCACAACTACGCAAACCACCGGCTCGGCTTCACTCATCAGTTGGCCGTTGTCGAGAGCCGCTGAGAGCGCATTGCACCGAGAGTTCAAGAGCTCAGCAGACACTTATGAACTGTATTATCAAAAAACAACACTTATACTCTAGTACGGGTATCCCTAATCTCACCCTGACTATCTCAGCTAACGCACAAGTTTATCAGTGGATTGGTGGTGCAATGCGCTCAGAAGAAAAGTGCAACTGCCGATATAATGTAATGAAGACGAAGGACAAACTGGTACCGGCGCAGGGTACGATAGTTCCTGAATCGTTATCGTACCCGTGGCAGGTCAATATAGATTGGCTCGGACAGTACTTTAGCTCCCGGGTCGTGACCGACCGACCGACCGACCGACCGACCGACCGACCGACCGACCGACCGACCGACCGACCGACCGACCGACCGACCGACCGACCGACCGACCGACCGACCGACCGACCGACCGACCGACCGACCGACCGACCGACCGACCGACCGACCGACCGACCGACCGACCGACCGACCGACCGACCGACCGACCGACCGACCGACCGACCGACCGACCGACCGACCGACCGACCGACCGACCGACCGACCGACCGACCGACCGACCGACCGACCGACCGACCGACCGACCGACCGACCGACCGACCGACCGACCGACCGACCGACCGACCGACCGACCGACCGACCGACCGACCGACCGACCGACCGACCGACCGACCGACCGACCGACCGACCGACCGACCGACCGACCGACCGACCGACCGACCGACCGACCGACCGACCGACCGACCGACCGACCGACCGACCGACCGACCGACCGACCGACCGACCGACCGACCGACCGACCGACCGACCGACCGACCGACCGACCGACCGACCGACCGACCGACCGACCGACCGACCGACCGACCGACCGACCGACCGACCGACCGACCGACCGACCGACCGACCGACCGACCGACCGACCGACCGACCGACCGACCGACCGACCGACCGACCGACCGACCGACCGACCGACCGACCGACCGACCGACCGACCGACCGACCGACCGACCGACCGACCGACCGACCGACCGACCGACCGACCGACCGACCGACCGACCGACCGACCGACCGACCGACCGACCGACCGACCGACCGACCGACCGACCGACCGACCGACCGACCGACCGACCGACCGACCGACCGACCGACCGACCGACCGACCGACCGACCGACCGACCGACCGACCGACCGACCGACCGACCGACCGACCGACCGACCGACCGACCGACCGACCGACCGACCGACCGACCGACCGACCGACCGACCGACCGACCGACCGACCGACCGACCGACCGACCGACCGACCGACCGACCGACCGACCGACCGACCGACCGACCGACCGACCGACCGACCGACCGACCGACCGACCGACCGACCGACCGACCGACCGACCGACCGACCGACCGACCGACCGACCGACCGACCGACCGACCGACCGACCGACCGACCGACCGACCGACCGACCGACCGACCGACCGACCGACCGACCGACCGACCGACCGACCGACCGACCGACCGACCGACCGACCGACCGACCGACCGACCGACCGACCGACCGACCGACCGACCGACCGACCGACCGACCGACCGACCGACCGACCGACCGACCGACCGACCGACCGACCGACCGACCGACCGACCGACCGACCGACCGACCGACCGACCGACCGACCGACCGACCGACCGACCGACCGACCGACCGACCGACCGACCGACCGACCGACCGACCGACCGACCGACCGACCGACCGACCGACCGACCGACCGACCGACCGACCGACCGACCGACCGACCGACCGACCGACCGACCGACCGACCGACCGACCGACCGACCGACCGACCGACCGACCGACCGACCGACCGACCGACCGACCGACCGACCGACCGACCGACCGACCGACCGACCGACCGACCGACCGACCGACCGACCGACCGACCGACCGACCGACCGACCGACCGACCGACCGACCGACCGACCGACCGACCGACCGACCGACCGACCGACCGACCGACCGACCGACCGACCGACCGACCGACCGACCGACCGACCGACCGACCGACCGACCGACCGACCGACCGACCGACCGACCGACCGACCGACCGACCGACCGACCGACCGACCGACCGACCGACCGACCGACCGACCGACCGACCGACCGACCGACCGACCGACCGACCGACCGACCGACCGACCGACCGACCGACCGACCGACCGACCGACCGACCGACCGACCGACCGACCGACCGACCGACCGACCGACCGACCGACCGCGACCGACCGACCGACCGACCGACCGACCGACCGACCGACCGACCGACCGACCGAC
>JAXIVJ010018375.1:5000-23402 GCA_036785665.1 Chirona hameri | reverse complement strand
TGAAAATATTGTTATGGACCCAGCACGTCAACGGTGAAGAACCGGTATACACACTGGCATGAAGTCGAATTGACAGATGAACCTCAGACGCTTATACGTACCCAACAGTAACATCCAACCTGGACCCGTTGAAGACGGTCAGTATGGAATGTTCTGAACCTGTTGGAAAGTGTAAACGAGTTATCTCACTCACTGACCCGAATTCGAGCCTTTGCAGAAACATTCAACACTCATTGCTTGCTGCTGCAAGTCAATAACAACTCACTTGGTTGTCGGCACGGGGTTTGGTTCTCTCAGCGTTCATTGATATGTGGCACATCGCAGTGCACCGTGGACGACGATGACGCATAGTGAAAGCGAACAGCGGTCCGCCGGCGACCCCGCGCGGCCAAACAGTTTGTCTGGAGGTGGTATAAACAGACGGCCGACCGTCCGCGAAACTCCTGCTGAGTCTATCGACAGTCGGCAGGACCCCGGACGCCCGGACCCGGGGGATCCGGACACCCGGCCCCGGGGGTCCCGACACCCGGACTGTCCGGCACATGGGAACGGAGTCAATTTAGCAGACACACACCACGAGTAAACAGGCCAGATATGTAACAGGAAGCAAACACATACGTTGAAACATCCCGGCTGTGTGGTTGTAAGTGAGCATTGGTAGGTTTACGATGCGGAGTTATCACGTATCGGTGTTGTTTATGAAAATATACGTCTTGTTGGTGCCTGGAAGAACAGATACGGTGTTGGCACCGGTTTCGTCATTGGTGACATAGACAATGTTCGATTACCCACTGACATGTGGTTTATTTTGAATTGTTTTGCACGGGCTCAGCGATGAAAGAGCTGGTGTACATGTCCTTCGCATCTTTTATGTAAAATCCCGTCTTAGCCTGCAGCGCATTGTTACATGCCGAGTTCGGGTATCTCAGTATCGAATGAAGCGACTTATAATGTGTTATAAAAATACAGCGATTGCGATATCAACTCTTCAACCTTTTCTCTAGTCTTCCGAAGCTCTATCATCATTATACACATCCTTTTTCCGATTATCATCATCATCTGCAAATTAGCGTTAACATGCCACATCAACAACGCGTCCCGGGTAAGAGCCGCGCTACACGAGTCAAAAGTTTCGACAGTATATCCTACAAATATAGCATTGTCTGGAGCAGCGTTGATTCAAGTGAAGTTCCTCGTTAAAAATGACTAGTTTCGAGCCTGGTACGGGCATCTCTGCCACCGAAGGGACCCCACTGACTCGTAAGTTGCAGAAACCAGTAACGGAATATAGTTTTACGATGCGTCAGAATACGGTTTATAGATTCACACGCTGCCCAAAAATCATAAGAATGGACACTGCAAGTGCATTGGTACGGTGTTCAGTGACGATACCATTGTAATATTGCCACTGCTAAACGTTATGGCGCATGCATATAACTACATACGCATCAAAGCGACCAAAAGTGCATCCTTTGCAATGGTATGCTGCTCTTGGCTAAACACATTACCATTGAGATGATATAAGCAATTTAGGCCGGGTCATGCAAAACAGATTTCAGATTAATAGTGAAATTATCATGCGCTGTCATTACAAGCTTACATTATTTTTTTGCAATTTTTAAAATCAAATTTTGAGGTGCCAACCGGCCTCTTTTTAGAAACACTTTTGCCATTTTTTCGTCAATATCGTATAAATAAAATGGCATGAATATTTTTTTAACGTTTTTTTGAAAATATCATTTTCGAATTCTCCGTATGCTGGTTGACAGCCGTAGTGATTTTCATAAAGTTATCATAAACATTGAAGCTGTTTTTTCCGCATTTCCCGTAAGAATTTTAATGCACACGCTCGCAGCGCCATCTATTGAGCGGAATTGCAGTATATGTACTAGGTGCAGTTTTCCGGCTACGGAGGCCTGCAGAGGGGCCCCACACGCGATGAAATGCAATACCAACAGGTTAACTCAGTAACAAGGACGCAGGGACCGGAGGAGGGGGTAGGGGACAGCCGCCCCCCCCCCCCACATTCTTTAATATGAACATTACGCCTATGGACGTTGCATGGAAAGAATCGACTTCAGAATGCCTCCGCCCCCCCCCCCCCCCCCAACTTTCGGAGGGTTGCGGCGCCCTTGCTCAGTGGGAACTGGATTTGGAGACAGGACGGATAGGACAGGTACCGGACCTTACGTCTGGAGGCAGGACAGGTACCGACCCTCACGTCTGGAAACAGGACTGGTACCGGGCCCGGAGGCAGGGCAGGTACCGGACCTCACGTCTGAAGACAGGACAGGTACCGGTCCTCACATCTGGAGACAGGACAGGCACCGGGCCTCACGACTAGAGGCAGGACAGGTACCGGACCTCACGACTAGAGGCAGGTAAGGTACCGGACCCCACATCTAGATATAGGACAGGTATCGGACTTCACGCCTGGGGACAGGACAGGCACCGGGCCTCACGTCTGGATACAGGACAGGTACCGGACTTCACGTCTGGAGACAGGACAGCTACCGGGCTTCACGTCTGGAGACAGGACAGGCACCGGTACTCACGTCTGGGAGACAGGGGCAGGTACCGGTCCTCACGTCTAGAGGCAGGACAGCTACCGGGCCTCACGTCTGGAGACAGGACAGGTACCGGTCCTCACGTCTAGAGGCAGGACAGCTACCGGACCTCACGACTAGAGGCAGGTAAGGTACCGGTCCCCACATCTAGATATAGGACAGGTACCGGACCCCACATCTAGATATAGGACAGGTACCGGACCCCACATCTAGATATAGGACAGGTACCGGACCCCACATCTAGATATAGGACAGGTACCGGACCCCACATCTAGATATAGGACAGGTACCGGACCCCACATCTAGATATAGGACAGGTACCGGACCCCACATCTAGATATAGGACAGGTACCGGACCCCACATCTAGATATAGGACAGGTACCGGACCCCACATCTAGATATAGGACAGGTACCGGACCCCACATCTAGATATAGGACAGGTACCGGACCCCACATCTAGATATAGGACAGGTACCGGACCCCACATCTAGATATAGGACAGGTACCGGACCCCACATCTAGATATAGGACAGGTACCGGACCCCACATCTAGATATAGGACAGGTACCGGACCCCACATCTAGATATAGGACAGGTATCGGACCTCACGCCTGGGGACAGGACAGGCACCGGGCCTCACGTCTGGATACAGGACAGGCACCGGGCTTCCCGTCGGGAGATAGGACAGGTACCTGTCCTGTCTCGAGAGGCGGATCAAGGTCATGCAGTCAAATTTGTTTGGCACGCACTCCTCCCCACCCACTTTAAATCCATTTTCCATAGAGTTAATCTGCTGGTGTTCCATTTCAGTCAGTGGCGGCGGAAGGTATTTTCGGATGGGGGAGGGGGCAAAGAAACCCAGGGGGACCCCTCGGCCAAAGGGCTCCCCTCCCCACGGCCAAAAGCCCCCCCCCGCCAGAAAAAAATGGCGCGAAATGGCATCTCCTCGGATTTAGGTCACTATATTTTGCAGGGCCTCTAAATGGTCGCAAAAAGACGTCGGACAGCCCATGTTGAAGTTTCAGGCCTTCCTAGGGCCCCCTTAGGCCGACTGAGGCTCTTCTGTCGGCCTTACAGGCCCCTCAGGCTGTCTGGGGACACCTCGGAGCACTCGGTGTCAATTTTGCGGTAAAAAAGAGAGAACAAAATAGAACCAACTTCTTGAAAAATTATCAACAAATTTACCAATTTACAAATTTATGGGGGGGGGGGGGATCATGTGTGCCTCCCCCCCCCTCCCTCACTTCTTGAGTGGATGGGGGCAGCTTCCTCCTGCCGCCCCCTTATCCGCCGACACTGATTTCAGTGCGTGTGGAGCTCCTCTGCAGACCTCCGCAGTCGGGAAACTGTACCTAGTCCATAAATTCCGAATGTCATTGAGAACAAAGCCATTAGAAACAACTTATCACATTGATGTACGTCAACGATCTTCCTATTGGGATGTCCTCTGGGGTTCTGCTGTTCGCGGATGACGCAAAATTATACAGGAAAATTTCCAGAAGCTCCGACGCCCAAGCCCTTCAAAATGACCTCAATAAGCTATAAGAGTGGTCAAAAGTATGGAAGTTAAAGTTAAACTCATCTAAATGTAAATATTTCCGAATGTCATTGAGAACAAAGCCATTAGAAACAACTTATCACATTGATAGGACTGAATTAGAGCACGTTGACCAAATTCGGGACCTCGGAGTTATACTTGATACAAAACTTACATTCGGGCCACATGTAGATAGTTCAGTGAAAAAAGCAAACAGAGCTATCGGTGTACTCATTCGATCATTCCAAAAAGCCAGCCCCAGAGGATATCTCAATGATCGATCCGTCATTGCTTCGTACTGCGCACACGTTCGCTCCAACTTGAAGTACTGTAGCGTGATTTTGGGAGGCGCCGCTTCATCTCATGTCATTCGATTGGAAAGGATAGAGCATAAGTTTTTAATGTGGCTCAACGCTCAGGTGCGCTCTCAGTCGTCGTCGCTTGTGTATTATGACTTACTGAAACATTTTAGCTTAGTGTCTGTATCTGCGCGTAGAACTCAATACGATATCATGTTTTTGCGTAACGTTTTCACTGGTAAAATCCGTTCATTATTTATATTAGTCATTCTCACTCAATGTACCCTGCCGCGCCACAAGACAACAATCTCGAACTCTGTTCAGCATTCCATATGCCAGGGTGTCAACTGTGAGAGAAGGCATTTTTGTGAGGCTGCCTAGACTGGCTAATAGGCTCGTAGATAAATGTTCCACGGTGGACCTGTTCTCAGACACTCTCTCATCATTTCGTGGCAAAGTAAGGTCATATGTCGCTTCATTGTAAGTAGGTAGTCTATACGCGCTATGTACGTTTTATTTGTCACCGGTGTCGAAATGTGATAGGTATTGCTGTGTGTAATTATTGTTACTTTTTATTTCTATTTAATTTTATATTCGTTTTCATTTTTACCCTTGTCTTCATTTTTGCTATTTTATCTTCACTATTTCATCACATATTTCTTATTTCGTATTTTATTTTTATATTTTAAATCCATTTGTGTCATTTAACAGCTTTTAACCATCGCTTTTGTATTATAGAGGATCTTCTAGGTGATCTTTTGTATTATTATAGGTATAGATGGTTATGGGTGAGGGATGTAATGTGATCTTTTAAGTATGTGAATGCGTGTGGTTTTACCTGTGTGACTTCGCCCATAAATGGTTCACCCCGTCGGCGATGATGTTAAATAAATAAATAAATAAATAAATAAAATTGCAAGTTCGCTCAATAGATGGCGCCGTGAGCGGGTGCCTTAAAATCCTTACAGGAAATGCAGAGAAACAGCTTTATTGTCCATGATAACTCCATGACAATCACTACGGTTGTCAAACAGCATACTAAGAATTCGATAATTATATTTTTGTTAAATTGTAAAAAATAATTAATGCCCAAATGTACGATATGGACGAAAAAATCGCAAAAGTATCCCCCCAAAAAAGGCCGGTTGGCACCTCCAAATTTGATTTGAAAATGTCAAAAAATGCATGTAAGTTTGTTATGATATAGCGCATAATAATTTCACTATTTATCTGTACATGCTCGCAAAACCTATCGAATGACCCGGCCTAATAAGCATGTATGCAAGTAACCATATACACATTACATTTCGATGACGTTGGCAGCAACTGCAGCCGTGGTTTTATTAATCGATCGCAGCAGCTCAGATGCTATCGGCTAGACCAATCAGGACAGTTGCACCATCACAACTCGACCCAATTACAAACGGCACCGCGAGGGATGCAAAACAAGGACCAATCAGGACAGTTGCACCATCACAACTCGACCCAATTACAAACGGCACCGCGAGGGATGCAAAACAAGGCCCAATCAGGACAGTTGCACCATCACAACTCGACCCAATTACAAACGGCACCGCGAGGGATGCAAAACAAGGCCCAATCAGGACAGTTGCACCATCACAACTCGACCCAATTACAAACGGCACCGCGAGGGATGCAAAACAAGGCCCAATCAGGACAGTTGCACCATCACAACTCGACCCAATTACAAACGGCACCGCGAGGGATGCAGAACAAGGCCCAATCAGGACAGTTGCACCGTCACAACTCGACCCAAATACAAACGGCACCGCGAGGGATGCAAAACAAGGCCCAATCAGGACAGTTGCACCGTCACAACTCGACCCAATTACAAACCGCACCGCGAGGGATGCAAAACAAGGCAAGGATTGAGAATGGCAAGGTGCAAAATATTACCAAACTATCAACCTATTTAGTCTGCTGAACGAGAAAATCGGATAAAAAGCGATATTAATTAAACTTGTACTTACCATTCGGTAAGCCGTTTCGCACGAGGCCATTTTCGGTTCTGTTGATAACATCAAATAAACCACAAAATAACTTACAAAATATCATTAACTGTGGGCTCTGAGGGGGCCTGGAAGCGTGAGTATAGCCAGCCCTCTTCCATCATCAAACCACTCCCTACACTCACATCTCCATACACTTGCACGGCCTTGCTGTATGTTTAGCGCGACTGCCCTGCGTCGGCCCCCTCCCACCCCATCTCCGCCGCAGCAGCGGGTGGCGCCCGAGCCTCAGGGCCGACCGCCCGGGCCGCGGCGGCCGGCGGTGCCCCTGTGAAACCGACACCAACACTGCCGTCACCCGCCAGCCCCCCGCCGGGAGGCGACTCTCTGAGACGGGATCAGGGAGCGGCCGCAAATGATACCGAGCGACATAAGTGTCGATTGAAGGCGATGGCTGCAGTGACTTCCAGAACAGGACCGCGGGGCGCGGAGCATGGATCTGCGTGGTGCGGTTTGCAAACCGGGTAGTGGTTACGACAAAGCTGTGGTGGATGTTTACTTGGCCGAGTGTTTTTGTGACCGGAGCTATTTGGAGGTCTGAAGGTCAGCCTCCACAAGCTGATTATTCCACGTCGGTCAAAACAAACACTATCGAGAGAATGGGACATGGTTGGTTCGGAGGAAGTGCACTATGGCCTCGTGTTGGGAAGTCATCTTGAGCCGAACTTCTCATTCGAGACGCCTCTCTTTAAAGGCACTAACCGGTCAAACGTACTAGCAATTGCGACTTTGAGATGTCCTTGGGGCCTGTCAACTCGACAGGCGCTGATCAAGTAGCTCCAAAGCTCTCTCAGATCGATCTCGAATTTTTCACGCAGCGCAAACTGACGCGCGATTGAACCATAGCTTTCATCCGACAGAATGATGGCTGCCTATGCATGCATCCATGCCACGATTAAAAGAGCAACTTTCAGCTGTGGGAGGTCACTCTGTGGGTTTTTCGCTTGTCCAGCTCTACTCGCAATACTTTGCGCAATTATTTGCAATGCTAAACTAGCTGAATCCCCCCCCCCCCCCCCCGTTCATTGGTATATCATGGGACAGACCTCTGCACGGCCGACAATTGCATCAGGAACCACACCCCTGGCATTACCCAGTACCATATGAACAGGCGGATCACCGGTACAGTCACACTCAAACACCATGTCTGGAAAATGATGTATTCCCACGGCCTTCTCAGGTGAAAGTGTCAACCGAGGTCCACAATACATGAGGGCCCGTGGCTTTTTAATGACCACGCACAAGCTTTCATACACACAATCCAAACACATTGTTGTCCACGGTCATGCAATTCATTGTACACTGCACACAAATCGGAACCTGCACTGGACAGACACTCGGTCCAGCGACCGGTCACGCGGAACATCCAGTACATGTTTCACGAATAACCGACACATACAATAACCACGAACCCCGCACGAGTGAGCACAGACACACCGGCGAGTTTCATTCCAGCTAGCCACATATTCGCCCGAACACAGCCATCGCTGGGTGACAATGTGCCCCTCAAAACACCGGCGGGGAGCGGCACAAGACACAGCCTGGGTGCGTACCCGGTGCCATCGACCCTGGACCCGGTGCGTACCCGGTCCCATCGACCCTGGACCCGGTGCGTACCCGGTCCCATCGACCCTGGACGCAGTGCGTACCGGGCCCGATCGACCCTGGACCCGCCAGGACCGTCCGGTCGCCGCAGGGGACTCGGTAAGTTCCGACACTAGTGCGACCAGCGCTGGGTAGCTACGTAAGCCGCTCAGCCAGCTGCGTCCCGTCTCACGCTGTCGCACACATTCCTCGCAGAGTTTCAGCAGCCAGACGTCACCGCCAAATGCCACTCCGTTCAGTTCACCGCCGGTGACGCACGCTAGGTAGGAAGCGGTTTCACAAGTTCGACTGCCGGAAGCTGAGAGCACTGTTTAGGCTGGCCAAGAGTCCGACGGTCAGACGGCGAAGGTGGGCGGTCGCTGCAACTTTGTCCAGACACGGGGCGAGGTTCCTTCCAGCGAGTCACTAGCGGAACTTTTCAGACGTCACAGGTCCTGGCGACATCGCTCGGTGCGTTGTTAACGTAGTAGTTCCCAACGCCGCCGCTCGGTGCGCTATTCAGTTAGTAATTCTGACCACTGTCGCTAGGTGCGCTGACCTGGTGGGAGTTGGCTGACGTGCTCGTTCGAGTCGAGCTGTTTCAGGAGCCGGAACAGGGCGGCCGCCTCTCGGATGCGGTTGAAATCGATACAGAACGCCTGCACCTCGATCAGAATCGTCTGCGGATAGACGAGTGCACATGACACGGCCGGCTGCTCCAAGTCAGTAGCGCGTCCCCCCGGGTGGCTTCCGTCAGGCGCCGCGCAGTCAGCTAACGCACACATCACAGTCAGCTAACACACACATCCCAGTCGGCTAACACACACATCACAGTCAGCTAACGCACACACCACAGTCAGCTAACGCACACATCACAGTCAGCTAACGCACACATCACAGTCAGCTAACACACACATCACAGTCAGCTAACGCACACATCACATTCAGCTAACGCACACATCAGTCAGCTAACGCACACATCAGTCAGCTAACGCACACATCAGTCAGCTAACGCACACATCACAGTCAGCTAACACACACATCACAGTCAGCTAACGCACATATCACATTCAGCTAACGCACATATCACAGTCAGCTAACGCACACATCACAGCTAACACACACATCACAGCTAACGTACACATCACAGCTAACGCACACATCACAGCTAACATAACATCACAGCTAACACACACATCACAGTCAGCTAACGCACACATCCCAGTCAGCTAACGCACACATCACAGTCAGCTAACGCACACATCACAGTCAGATAACGTACACATCACAGCTAACGCACACATCACAGTCAGCTAACGCACACATCACAGCTAACGCACACATCACAGTCAGCTAACGCACACATCACAGCTAACGCACACATCACAGTCAGCTAACGCACACATCACAGTCAGCTAACACACACATCACAGTCAGCTAACGCACATATCACATTCAGCTAACGCACATATCACAGTCAGCTAACACACACATCACAGCTAACACACACATCACAGCTAACATAACATCACAGCTAACACACATATCACAGTCAGCTAACGCACACATCACAGTCAGCTAACGCACACATCACAGTCAGCTAACGTACACATCACAGTCAGCTAACGCACATATCACAGTCAGCTAACGCACACATCACAGTCAGATAACGCACACATCACATTCAGCTAACACACATCACATTCATATAACGCACACATCACAGCTAACGCACACATCACATTTAACGCACACATCACATATAACGTACACATCACAGCTAACGTACACATCACAGCTAACACACACATCACAGTCAGCTAACGCACACATCACAGTCAGCTAACGCACACATCAGTCAGCCAACGCACACATCACAGTCAGCTAACGCACACATCACAGCTAACGCACATATCACAGTCAGCTAACGCACACATCACAGCTAACGCACACATCACAGTCAACTAACGCACATATCACAGTCAGCTAACGCACACATCACAGTCAGATAACGCACACATCACAGTCAGCTAACGCACACACCACAGTCAGCTAACGCACACATCACAGTCAGCTAACGCACACATCACAGTCAGCTAACGCACACATCACAGTCATCTAACGCACATATCACAGTCAGCTAACGCACACATCACAGCTAACGCACACATCACAGTCAACTAACGCACACATCACAGTCAGCTAACACACACACAGTCAGCTAACGCACAGATCACAGCTAACGCACACATCACAGTCAGCTAACGCACACATCACAGTCAGCTAACGCACACATCACAGTCAGCTAACGCACACATCACAGTCAGCCAACGCACATATCACAGTCAGCTAACGCACACATCACAGTCAGCTAACGCACACATCACAGTCAGATAACGTACACATCACAGCTAACGCACACATCACAGTCAACTAACGCACATATCACAGTCAGCTAACGCACACATCACAGTCAGCTAACGCACACATCACAGTCAGCTAACGCACACACCACAGTCAGCTAACGCACACATCACAGTCAGATAACGCACACATCACAGTCAGCTAACGCACACATCACAGTCAGCTAACGCACATATCACAGTCAGCTAACGCACACATCACAGCTAACGCACACATCACAGTCAACTAACGCACACATCACAGTCAGCTAACACACACACGTACACATCACAGCTAACACACACATCACAGTCAGCTAACGCACACATCACAGTCAGATAACTTACACATCACAGCTAACACACACATCACAGTCAGCTAACGCACACATCACAGTCAGATAACGTACACATCACAGCTAACGCACACATCACAGCTAACGCACACATCACAGTTAACGCACACATCACATCTAACGTACAAATCACAGCTAACGCACACATCACAGCTAACGCACACATCACAGTCAGCTAACGCACACATCACAGCTAACGCACACATCACATTCAGCTAACACACACATCACAGTCAGCTAACGCACACATCACAGTCAGCTAACGCACATATCACAGTCAGCTAACGCACACATCACATTCAGCTAACGCACACATCACAGCTAACGCACACATCACAGTCAACTAACGCACACATCACAGTCAGCTAACGCACACATCACAGTCAGCTAACGCACACATCACACTCAGCTAACGCACACATCACAGTCAGCTAACGCACATATCACAGTCAGCTAACGCACACATCACAGTCAGCTAACACACACATCACAGTCAGATAACGCACACATCACACTCAGCTAACGCACATATCACAGTCAGCCAACGCACATATCACAGTCAGCTAACGCACATATCACAGTCAGCTAACGCACACATCACAGCTAACGCACACATCACAGCTAACACACATCACAGCTAACGTACACATCACATCTAACGCACACATCACAGCTAACGTACACATCACATCTAACGCACACATCACAGTCAGCTAACGCACACATCACAGTCAGCTAACGCACACATCCCAGCTAACGCACACATCACAGTTAACGCACACATCACATATAACGTACACATCACAGCTAACGTACACATCACAGCTAACGCACACATCACATCTAACGCACATATCACAGTCAGCTAACGCACACATCACAGTCAGCCAACGCACACATCACAGTCAGCTAACGCACACATCACAGCTAACGCACATATCACAGTCAGCTAACGCACACATCACAGTCAGCTAACGCACACATCACAGTCAGATAACGCACACACCACAGTCAGCTAACGCACATATCACAGTCAGCTAACGCACACATCACAGTCAGATAACGCACACATCACATTCAGCTAACTCACACATCACAGCTAACGCACACATCACACTCAGCTAACACACACACACATCACATTCAGCTAACGCACACATCACAGCTAACGCACACATCACAGTCAACTAACGCACATATCACATTCAGCTAACGCACACATCACAGTCTTCTAACGCACACATCACACTCAGCTAACGCACACATCAGTCAGCTAACACACACACCACAGTCAGCTAACGCACACATCACAGTCAGCTAACGCACACATCACAGTCAGCTAACGCACACATCACAGTCTTCTAACGCACACATCACAGTCAGCTAACGTACCCATCACAGTCAGCTAACGCACACATCACAGTCAGCTAACGCACACATCACAGTCATATAACGCACACATCACATTCAGATAACGCACACATCAGTCATATAACGCACACATCACATTCATATAACGCACACATCACAGTCAGCTAACGCACACATCACAGTCATATAACGCACACATCACAGTCAGCTAACGCACACATCACAGTCAGCTAACGCACACATCACACTCATATAACGCACACATCACAGTCAGCTAACGCACACACACACACACACACACACACACACACACACACACACACACACACACACACACACACACACACACACACACACACACACACACACACACACACACACACACACACACACACACACACACACACACACACACACACACACACACACACACACACACACACACACACACACACACACACACACACACACACACACACACACACACACACACACACACACACACACACACACACACACACACACACACACACACACACACACACACACACACACACACACACACACACACACACACACACACACACACACACACACACACACACACACACACACACACACACACACACACACACACACACACACACACACACACACACACACACACACACACACACACACACACACACACACACACACACACACACACACACACACACATCACAGTCAGCTAACGCACACATCACAGTCAGCTAACGCACACATCACATTCATATAACGCACACATCACAGTCAGATAACGCACATATCACAGTCAGATAACACACACACATCACAGTCAGCTAACACACACACATCACAGTCAGATAACGTACACATCACAGCTAACGCACACATCACAGTCAGCTAACGCACACATCACATTCAGCTAACACACACATCACAGTCAGCTAACACACACATCACAGTCAGCTAACACATACATCACAGTCAGCTAACGCACACATCACAGCTAACACACACATCACAGTCGGCTAACGCACACATCACCTTCATATAACGCACACATCACAGTCAGCTAACGCACACATCACATTCATATAACGCACACATCACATTCAGCTAACGCACACATCACACTCAGCTAACGCACACATCACACTCAGCTAACGCACACATCACAGTCAGCTAACGTACACATCACATTCATATAACACACACATCACCGTCATATAACGCACACATCACATTCATATAACGTACACATCACAGTCATATAACATACACATCACCGTCAGCTAACGCACACATAACAGTCATATAACGCACACATCACAGTCAGCTAACACACACATCACATTCATATAACGCACACATCAGTCAGATAACGCACACATCACATTCATCTAACACACACATCACAGTCAGCTAACGCACACATCACAGCCTGCAGGCATCCAGCGCTGAGACGCCTTGCGATATATCCCATAAAACTACCTTCGAAAATTGAATAAAAATTCTGCAAACTGAGCAGCGCCCAATACAATATGAATCGTTCGCCCGAGAAAGAGAGCTATCCATCAGCAAACTGTGCTCGGAGTTCACAAACGGAGACCAAAGTATTTACCAAGTGGCCAATCCGCGGCTGTCTGTATACAGCTCTCATACACCGTCCACCTGATACCAGCTGCCGTCAGCGGTCAATAGCCAACCGATAGCCATCCACCTTGAGACCACATCTACCTGGTCAGCCTCGTAATAGCCCGGATACAATGACTCAACTGTCACCGTAATGTAGTCTATCCGTCGTGTCCCGACCACATACCTGTACGTTGATAATCTTGTTCCTGATGAGCGACTGCAGGAAGACGCAGACGAGCCGGACCAGCCGGTTCTGCATGTATCGGTCCTTGATGGCCTCACACGTGGCGATGCAGTTAGTGATGTAGAGGTGGACGAACTCGGCCGGCAGGTCCACCGCCGTCGTTAGTCTGCCCGGGTCACAAGGTCAGACCATCTTCAGGTCAGGTCATCAGGGTCAGGTAGGGTCAGCTGGGGTCAGGTAGGGTCAGGTCAAGGGTCACGTAGGGTCAGCTGGGGTCAACTGGGGTCAGGTAGAGCCAGCTGGGGTCAGGTAGGGTCAGCTGGGGTCAGCTGGGATCAGGTAGGGTCAGGTAGGGTCATGTAGGGTCAGCTGGGGTCAGCTGGGATCAGGTAGGCTCAGGTAGGGTCAGCTGGGGTCAGTTGGGGTCAGTTGGTGTCAGTTGGGTCAGTTGGGGTCAGTTGGGTCAGTTGGGGTCATTGTCGGGGGTCAGTGGGGCATTTGGGGTCAGTTGGGGGTCAGTTGGGGTCAGTTGGGGTCAGTTGGGTCAGTTGGGGTCAGGTAGGAGAGTCAGGTAGGGTCAGGTAGGGTCAGCGTAGGGTCAAGTAGGGTCAGTAGGGTCAGGTAGGACGTCATGTAGGGTCAGGTAGGGTCAGGTAGGGTCATGTAGGGTCAGCTGGGGTCAGCTGGGTCAGGTAGGCTCAGAGTCAGCTGGGTCAGTTGGGGCTTCAGTTGGGTCAGTTGGGGTCAGTTGGGGTCAGTTGGGTCAGTTGGGGTCAGTTGGGGTCAGTTGGGGTCAGTTGGGGTCAGTTGGGGTCAGTTGGGTCAGTTGGGGTCAGTTGGGGTCAGTTGGGGTCAGTTGGGGTCAGTTGGGGTCAGTTGGGTCAGTGGGGTCAGTTAGGGGTCAGTTGGGTCAGTTGGGGGGTCCAGTTGGGGTCGTTGGGGTCAGGTAGGGTCAGGTAGGGTCAGGTAGGGTCAGGTAGGGTCAGGTAGGGTCAGGTAGGGGCAGGTAGGGTCAGCCTGGGGTCAGGTAGGGTCAGCTCTCAGCTGGGGTCACAGGGTTTTCGACGCATTAGGTGAGGGTCACGTGGTGGAAAAAGCAATAATAATATGGTGCTTTTTTAACGGTAAGCAGACCAACCAAAGAGCACCTCAACTCATGCTATTTAAAACGACACAAAATGTCGAAGAAAAGTTCCTAAGAATCGCATACGAGGCGAGAGGAGGACCTCCACACAATTCGTCACCAGCGGCCCAGAGTCGCGCGAAGAAGCTGACTGACCTGTTGACCACCTCCATGCTATGCAGGGACATCTCCATGTTGACGAGCACGTTGAAGTAGTCTGTGATTTTCTGCGAGTCCATCAGCTGCAGCAGCACCTCGATGGCGATGATTCGGTTGTGCTCCACCAGGTCCGGTAGCTGTTCAGACACACATACAGACACTACATACAGACATACAGACACACAGACAGACAGAGACAGCGTCAGCAT
Organism: Chirona hameri; assembly: GCA_036785665.1. NCBI lineage: Eukaryota > Metazoa > Arthropoda > Thecostraca > Balanomorpha > Balanidae > Chirona > Chirona hameri. The sequence goes on along the minus strand of JAXIVJ010018375.1, from coordinate 7,939 downwards.
CGCGGCTGACCAGTACACAGACAGACAGACAGACAGACAGACAGACAGACAGACAGAAGACAGACAGACAGACAGACACACAGACACACAGACAGACAGGACAGCGTCAGCATCGCGGCTGCCAGTACACAGACATACACACAGACAGACACACATACAGAACCACACATACAGACACACAGACAGACGACACACGGACAGACAGACACTCAGACATACACACATACAGAGACAGCGTCAGGACCGCGGCTGCCAGTACACAGACAGACAGAACAGACAGACAGACAGACAGACAGACAGACAGACAGCAGACAGACAGGACCAGGACAGACGACAGACAGACAGACAGACAGACAGACAGACAGACAGACATCCAGACAGACAGACAGACAGACAGACAGACAGACAGACAGACATACAGACATACAGACATACAGACAGACAGACAGACAGACAGACAGACAGACATACAGACAGACAGACAGACACACAGACAGACATACAGACAGACCACAGACAGACAGACAGACAGACAGACATACATACAGACATTACATACAGACAGACAGACAGACCTTTACAGACACACACACAAGACAGACACAGACAGACACACAGACAGACACAGACAGACACACAGACAGACAGACATACATACAGACAGACATACAGACAGACAGACAGACAGACAGACAGACAAGACATACAGACATACATACAGACAGACAGACAGGACAGACAGACAGACAGACAGACAGACAGACAGACATACAGACACACAGACACAGACAGGACGACAGGACAGACAGACAGACAGACAGACAGACAGACATACAGACAGACAGACAGACAGACAGACAGACAGACAGACAGACAGACATACAGACAGACATACAGACACACAGACAGACACACAGACAGACACACAGACAGACACACATACAGACACACATACAGACACACATACAGACAGACACACACACCACACACACAGACCAGACATACATACAGACACACAGAGAGACACACAGACAGACACACAGACAGATACACACACACACACACACAGACATACATACATACAGACACACAGACAGACACACAGACAGACACACAGACAGACACACAGACAGACACACAGGACAGACACACAGACAGACACACAGACCAGGACACACAGACAGACACACAGACAGATACACAGACAGACACACAGACAGACACACAGACAGACACACAGACAGACACACAGACAGACACACAGACAGACACACAGACAGACACACAGACAGACACACAGACAGACACACAGACAGACAGACAGACAGACAGACAGACAGACAGACAGACAGAACAGACAGACAGACAGACAGACAGACAGACAGACAGACAGACAGACAGACAGACAGACATAGACATACAGACATAGACCTACAGACATAGACATACAGACATAGACATACAGACATAGACATACAGACATAGACATACAGACATAGACATACAGACATAGACATACAGACAGACAGACAGACAGACAGACAGACAGACAGACAGACAGACAGACAGACAGACAGACAGACAGACAGACAGACAGACAGACAGACAGACAGACAGACAGACAGACAGACAGACAGACAGACAGACAGACAGACAGACAGACATACAGACAGACAGACAGACAGACAGACAGACAGACAGACAGACATACAGACAGACAGACATACACACAGACAGACAGACAGACAGACATACATACATACAGACAGACAGACATACAGACAGACAGACAGACAGACAGACAGACAGACAGACAGACAGACAGACAGACAAACAAACATACAGACAGACAAACAGACAGACAGACAGACAGACAGACAGACAGACAGACAGACAGACAGACATACAGACAGACAGACAGACACACAGACAGACAGACACACAGACAGACACAGACAGACAGACACGCAGACAGACACACAGACAGACAGACAGACACACACACAGCCAGGACAGACAGACATACAGACAGACAGACATACAGACAGACAGCAGAGACAGACAGACAGACAGACAGACAGACAGACAGACAGACAGACAGACAGACAGACAGACAGACAGACAGACAGACAGGACAGACAGACAGACAGACAGACAGACAGACAGACAGACAGGACAGACAGACAGACAGACGGAGTGTCTACAGCAGTGGGGGCGCAGCAAGGAGCCCGGTACAAATGACCACCAGTCACCACCACCGGAGCTGACCGTGTCTGAATCCACCTCACACGACCAACAGTGTGTTCCGGCCCGCTCCGCTCCGATCAGTAACAGGTACGCCATCACCCTATAACAAGGAGCCCGGTACAATGGCCACCAGTCACCACCACCGGAGCTGGACCGTGTCTGATCCACCTCACACGACCAACAGTGTGTTCCGGCCCCCTCCGCTCCGAGCAGTAACAGGTACGCATCACCCTATAACAAGGAGCCCGGTACAATGGCCACCAGTCACCACCACCGGAGCTGACCGTGTCTGATCCACCTCACACGACCAACAGTGTGTTCCGGCCCGCTCCGCTCCGATCAGTAACAGGTACGCATCACCCTATTAACAAGGAGCCCGGTACAATGGCCACCCAGTCACCATCACCGGAGCTGACCGTGTCTGATCCACCTCACACGACCAACAGTGTGTTCCGGCCCGCTCCGCTCCGATCAGTAACAGGTACGCATCACCCTATAACAAGGAGCCCGGTACAATGGCCACCAGTCACCACCACCGGAGCTGACCGTGTCTGATCCACCTCACACGACCAACAGTGTGTTCCGGCCCGCTCCGCTCCGAGCAGTAACAGGTACGCATCACCCTATAACAAGGAGCCCGGGTACAATGGCCACCAGTCACCACCACCGGAGCTGACGTGTCTGATCCACCT
>JAXIVJ010018374.1:10000-23411 GCA_036785665.1 Chirona hameri | reverse complement strand
AGCAACATCATCAGCAACATCATCAGCAACATCATCAGCAACATCATCAACAACATCATCATCAGCAACATCATCATCAGCAACATCATCATCAGCAACATCATCATCATCATCATCATCATCATCATCATCATCATCATCATCATCATCATCATCATCATCATCATCATCATCATCATCATCATCATCATCATCATCATCATCATCATCATCATCATCATCATCATCATCATCATCATCATCATCATCATTATCATCATCATGCCCGGAGGCGGTGTTGTACCGCCTCCGGGCATACCACACCGCCTCCGGGCATACAACACCGCCTCCGGGCATACTACACCGCCTCCGGGCATACCACACCGCCTCCGGGCATACAACACCGCCTCTGGGCATACTACACCGCCTCCGGGCATACCACACCGCCTCGGGGCATACAACACCGCCTCCGGGCATACTGCACCGCCTCCGGGCATACCACAACCGCCTCCGGGCATACAACACCGCCTCCGGGCATACTACACCGCCTCCGGGCATACCAGACCGCCTCAGGGCATACAACACCGCCTCCGGGCATACAACACCGCCTCCGGGCATACCACACCGCCTCCGGGCATACAACACCGCCTCCGGGCATATAACACCGCCTCCGGGCATACCACACCGCCTCCGGGCATACAACACCGCCTCCGGGCATACAACACCGCCTCCGGGCATACCACACCGTCTCACATCATCATCAGCAACATCATCAGCAACATCATCAGCAACATCACCAGCAACATCATCAGCAACATCATCAGCAACATCATCAGCAACATCATCAGCAACATCATCAGCAACATCATCATCAACATCATCATCAACATCATCATCAACATCATCATCAACATCATCATCAACATCAACATCATCATGAACATCATCATCAACATCATCATCAACATCATCATCAACATCATCATCAACATCATCATCAACATCATCATCAACATCATCATCAACATCATCATCAACATCATCATCAACATCATCAGCAACATAATCAGCAACATCATCATCAACATCATGAGCAACATCATCAACAACATCATCATCAGCAACATCATCATCAGCAACATCATCATCAGCAACATCATCATCATCATCATCATCATCATCATCTTCATCATCATCATCATCATCATCATCATCATCATCATCATCATCATCATCATCATCATCATCATCATCATCATCATCATCATCATCATCATCATCATCATCATCATCATCATCATCATCATCATCATCATCATCATCATCATCATCATCATCATCATCATCATCATCATCATCATCATCATCATCATCATCATTATCATCATCATCATGCCCGGAGGCGGTGTTGTACCGCCTCCGGGCACACCACACCGCCTCCGGGCATACAACACCGCCTCCGGGCATACTACACCGCCTCCGGGCATACCACACCGCCTCCGGGCATACAACACCGCCTCCGGGCAAACTACACCGCCTCCGGGCATACCACACCGCCTCCGGGCATACAACACCGCCTCCGGGCATACTACACCGCCTCCGGGCATACCACACCGCCTCCGGGCATACAACACCGCCTCCGGGCATACTACACCGCCTCCGGGCATACCACACCGCCTCCGGGCATACAACACCGCCTCCGGGCATACTGCACCGCCTCCGGGCATACCACACCGCCTCCGGGCATACAACACCGCCTCCGGGCATACTACACCGCCTCCGGGCATACCAGACCGCCTCAGGGCATACAACACCGCCTCCGGGCATACAACACCGCCTCCGGGCATACCACACCGCCTCCGGGCATACAACACCGCCTCCGGGCATACAACACCGCCTCCGGGCATACCACACCGCCTCCGGGCATACAACACCGCCTCCGGGCATACAACACCGCCTCCGGGCATACCACACCGTCTCACGTCATCATCAGCAACATCATCAGCAACATCATCAGCAACATCACCAGCAACATCATCAGCAACATCATCAGCAACATCATCAGCAAATCATCAGCAACATCATCAGCAACATCATCATCAACATCATCATCAACATCATCATCAGCAACATCATCATCAGCAACATCATCATCAGCAACATCATCATCATCATCATCATCATCATCATCATCATCATCATCATCATCATCATCATCATCATCATCATCATCATCATCATCATCATCATCATCATCATCATCATCATCATCATCATCATCATCATCATCATCATCATCATCATCATCATCATCATCATCATCATCATCATCATCATCATCATCATTATCATCATCATGCCCGGAGGCGGTGTTGTACCGCCTCCGGGCATACCACACCGCCTCCGGGCATACAACACCGCCTCCGGGCACACTACACCGCTTCCGGGCATACCACACCGCCTCCGGGCATACAACACCGCCTCCGGGCATACTACACCGCCTCCGGGCATACCACACCGCCTCCGGGCATACAACAACGCCTCCGGGCATACTGCACCGCCTCCGGGCATACCACACCGCCTCCGGGCATACAACACCGCCTCCGGGCATACTACACCGCCTCCGGGCATACCAGACCGCCTCAGGGCATACAACACCGCCTCCGGGCATACAACACCGCCTCCGGGCATACCACACCGCCTCCGGGCATACAACAACACCGCCTCCGGGCATACAACACCGCCTCCGGGCATACCACACCGCCTCCGGGCATACAACACCGCCTCCGGGCATACAACACCGCCTCCGGGCATACCACACCGTCTCACGTCATCATCAGCAACATCATCAGCAACATCATCAGCAACATCACCAGCAACATCATCAGCAACATCATCAGCAACATCATCAGCAACATCATCAGCAACATCATCAGCAACATCATCATCAACATCATCATCAACATCATCATCAACATCATCATCAACATCATCATCAACATCATCAGCAACATCATCAGCAACATCATCAGCAACATCATCAGCAACATCATCAACAACATCATCATCAGCAACATCATCATCAGCAACATCATCATCAGCAACATCATCATCATCATCATCATCATCATCATCATCATCATCATCATCATCATCATCATCATCATCATCATCATCATCATCATCATCATCATCATCATCATCATCATCATCATCATCATCATCATCATCATCATCATCATCATCATCATCATCATCATCATCATCATCATCATCATTATCATCATCATGCCCGGAGGCGGTGTTGTACCGCCTCCGGGCATACCACACCGCCTCCGGGCATACAACACCGCCTCCGGGCATACTACACCGCCTCCGGGCATACCACACCGCCTCCGGGCATACAACACCGCCTCTGGGCATACTACACCGCCTCCGGGCATACCACACCGCCTCGGGGCATACAACACCGCCTCCGGGCATACTGCACCGCCTCCGGGCATACCACACCGCCTCCGGGCATACAACACCGCCTCCGGGCATACTACACCGCCTCCGGGCATACCAGACCGCCTCAGGGCATACAACACCGCCTCCGGGCATATAACACCGCCTCCGGGCATACCACACCGCCTCCGGGCATACAACACCGCCTCCGGGCATACAACACCGCCTCCGGGCATACCACACCGTCTCACATCATCATCAGCAACATCATCAGCAACATCATCAGCAACATCACCAGCAACATCATCAGCAACATCATCAGCAACATCATCAGCAACATCATCAGCAACATCATCAGCAACATCATCAGCAACATCATCATCAACATCATCATCAACATCATCATCAACATCATCATCAACATCAACATCATCATGAACATCATCATCAACATCATCATCAACATCATCATCAACATCATCATCAACATCATCATCAACATCATCATCAACATCATCATCAACATCATCATCAACATCATCATCAACATCATCAGCAACATAATCAGCAACATCATCATCAACATCATGAGCAACATCATCAACAACATCATCATCAGCAACATCATCATCAGCAACATCATCATCAGCAACATCATCATCATCATCATCATCATCATCATCTTCATCATCATCATCATCATCATCATCATCATCATCATCATCATCATCATCATCATCATCATCATCATCATCATCATCATCATCATCATCATCATCATCATCATCATCATCATCATCATCATCATCATCATCATCATCATCATCATCATCATCATCATCATCATCATCATCATCATTATCATCATCATCATGCCCGGAGGCGGTGTTGTACCGCCTCCGGGCATACCACACCGCCTCCGGGCATACAACACCGCCTCCGGGCATACTACACCGCCTCCGGGCATACCACACCGCCTCCGGGCATACAACACCGCCTCCGGGCAAACTACACCGCCTCCGGGCATACCACACCGCCTCCGGGCATACAACACCGCCTCCGGGCATACTACACCGCCTCCGGGCATACCACACCGCCTCCGGGCATACAACACCGCCTCCGGGCATACTACACCGCCTCCGGGCATACCACACCGCCTCCGGGCATACAACACCGCCTCCGGGCATACAACACCGCCTCCGGGCATACCACACCGCCTCCGGGCATACAACACCGCCTCCGGGCATACAACACCGCCTCCGGGCATACCACACCGTCTCACGTCATCATCAGCAACATCATCAGCAACATCATCATCATCATCATCATCATCATCATCATCATCATCATCATCATCATCATCATCATCATCATCATCATCATCATCATCATCATCATCATCATCATCATCATCATCATCATCATCATCATCATCATCATCATCATCATCATCATCATCATCATCATCATCATCATCATCATCATTATCATCATCATGCCTGGAGGCGGTGTTGTACCGCCTCCGGGCATACCACACCGCCTCCGGGCATACAACACCGCCTCCGGGCATACTACACCGCCTCCGGGCATACCACACCGCCTCCGGGCATACAACACCGCCTCCGGGCATACTACACCGCCTCCGGGCATACCACACCGCCTCCGGGCATACAACACCGCCTCCGGGCATACAACACCGGTTCCGGGCATACCACACCGTCTCACGTCATCATCAGCAACATCATCAGCAACATCATCAGCAATATCACCAGCAACATCATCAGCAACATCATCAGCAACATCATCAGCAACATCATCAGCAACATCATCAGCAACATCATCATCAACATCATCATCAACATCATCCGGGCATACAACACCGCCTCCGGGCATACTACACCGCCTCCGGGCATACCACACCGCCTCCGGGCATACAACACCGCCTCCGGGCATACTACACCGCCTCCGGGCATACCACACCGCCTCCGGGCATACTACACCGCCTCCGGGCATACCACACCGCCTCCGGGCATACAACACCGCCTCCGGGCATACAACACCGCAAACGGGCATACCACACCGTCTCACGTCATCATCAGCAACATCATCAGCAACATCATCAGCAACATCATCAGCAACATCACCAGCAACATCATCAGCAACATCATCAGCAACATCATCAGCAACATCATCAGCAACATCATCATCAACATCATCATTAACATCATCATCAACATCAACATCATCATCAACATCATCATCAACATCATCATCAACATCATCATCAACATCATCATCAACATCATCATCAACATCATCATCAACATCATCATCAACATCATCAGCAACATCATCAGCAACATCATCAGTAATATCATCAGCAACATCATCAACAACATCATCATCAGCAACATCATCATCAGCAACATCATCATCAGCAACATCATCATCATCATCATCATCATCATCATCATCATCATCATCATCATCATCATCATCATCATCATCATCATCATCATCATCATCATCATCATTATCATCATCATCATCATCATCATCATCATCATCATCATCATCATCATCATCATCATCATCATCATCATCATCATCATCATCATTATCATCATCATGCCCGGAGGCGGTGCTGTACCGCCTCCGGGCATACCACACCGCCTCCGGGCATACAACACCGCCTCCGGGCATACTACACCGCCTCCGGGCATACCACACCGCCTCCGGGCATACAACACCGCCTCCGGGCATACTACACCGCCTCCGGGCATACCACACCGCCTCCGGGCATACAACACCGCCTCCGGGCATACTGCACCGCCTCCGGGCATACCACACCGCCTCCGGGCATACAACACCGCCTCCGGGCATACTACACCGCCTCCGGGCATACCAGACCGCCTCAGGGCATACAACACCGCCTCCGGGCATACAACACCGCCTCCGGGCATACCACACCGCCTCCGGGCATACAACACCGCCTCCGGGCATACAACACCGCCTCCGGGCATACCACACCGCCTCCGGGCATACAACACCGCCTCCGGGCATACAACACCGCCTCCGGGCATACCACACCGTCTCACGTCATCATCAGCAACATCATCAGCAACATCATCAGCAACATCACCAGCAACATCATCAGCAACATCATCAGCAACATCATCAGCAACATCATCAGCAACATCATCAGCAACATCATCATCAACATCATCATCAACATCATCAGCAACATCATCATCAACATCATCAGCAACATCATCAGCAACATCATCAGCAACATCATCAGCAACATCATCATCAACATCATCATCAGCAACATCATCATCAGCAACATCATCATCAGCAACATCATCATCATCATCATCATCATCATCATCATCATCATCATCATCATCATCATCATCATCATCATCATCATCATCATCATCATCATCATCATCATCATCATCATCATTATCATGATCATCATCATCATCATCATCATCATCATCATCATCATCATCATCATCATCATTATCATCATCATGCCCGGAGGCGGTGTTGTACCGCCTCCGGGCATACCACACCGCCTCCGGGCATACAACACCGCCTCCGGGCACACTACACCGCTTCCGGGCATACCACACCGCCTCCGGGCATACAACACCGCCTCCGGGCATACTACACCGCCTCCGGGCATACCACACCGCCTCCGGGCATACAACAACGCCTCCGGGCATACTGCACCGCCTCCGGGCATACCACACCGCCTCCGGGCATACAACACCGCCTCCGGGCATACTACACCGCCTCCGGGCATACCAGACCGCCTCAGGGCATACAACTTCGCCTCCGGGCATACAACACCGCCTCCGGGCATACCACACCGCCTCCGGGCATACAACACCGCCTCCGGGCATACAACACCGCCTCCGGGCATACCACACCGCCTCCGGGCATACAACACCGCCTCCGGGCATACAACACCGCCTCCGGGCATACCACACCGTCTCACGTCATCATCAGCAACATCATCAGCAACATCATCAGCAACATCACCAGCAACATCATCAGCAACATCATCAGCAACATCATCAGCAACATCATCAGCAACATCATCAGCAACATCATCATCAACATCATCATCAACATCATCATCAACATCATCATCAACATCATCATCAACATCATCAGCAACATCATCAGCAACATCATCAGCAACATCATCAGCAACATCATCAACAACATCATCATCAGCAACATCATCATCAGCAACATCATCATCAGCAACATCATCATCATCATCATCATCATCATCATCATCATCATCATCATCATCATCATCATCATCATCATCATCATCATCATCATCATCATCATCATCATCATCATCATCATCATCATCATCATCATCATCATCATCATCATCATCATCATTATCATCATCATGCCCGGAGGCGGTGTGTTGTACCGCCTCCGGGCATACCACACCGCCTCCGGGCATACAACACCGCCTCCGGGCATACTACACCGCCTCCGGGCATACCACACCGCCTCCGGGCATACAACACCGCCTCTGGGCATACTACACCGCCTCCGGGCATACCACACCGCCTCGGGGCATACAACACCGCCTCCGGCATACTGCACCGCCTCCGGGCATACCACACCGCCTCCGGGCATACAACACCGCCTCCGGGCATACTACACCGCCTCCGGGCATACCAGACCGCCTCAGGGCATACAACACCGCCTCCGGGCATACAACACCGCCTCCGGGCATACCACACCGCCTCCGGGCATACAACACCGCCTCCGGGCATATAACACCGCCTCCGGGCATACCACACCGCCTCCGGGCATACAACACCGCCTCCGGGCATACAACACCGCCTCCGGGCATACCACACCGTCTCACATCATCATCAGCAACATCATCAGCAACATCATCAGCAACATCACCAGCAACATCATCAGCAACATCATCAGCAACATCATCAGCAACATCATCAGCAACATCATCAGCAACATCATCATCAACATCATCATCAACATCATCATCAACATCATCATCAACATCATCATCAACATCAACATCATCATGAACATCATCATCAACATCATCATCAACATCATCATCAACATCATCATCAACATCATCATCAACATCATCATCAACATCATCATCAACATCATCATCAACATCATCATCAACATCATCAGCAACATAATCAGCAACATCATCATCAACATCATGAGCAACATCATCAACAACATCATCATCAGCAACATCATCATCAGCAACATCATCATCAGCAACATCATCATCATCATCATCATCATCATCATCTTCATCATCATCATCATCATCATCATCATCATCATCATCATCATCATCATCATCATCATCATCATCATCATCATCATCATCATCATCATCATCATCATCATCATCATCATCATCATCATCATCATCATCATCATCATCATCATCATCATCATCATCATCATCATCATCATCATCATCATCATCATCATCATCATTATCATCATCATCATGCCCGGAGGCGGTGTTGTACCGCCTCCGGGCACACCACACCGCCTCCGGGCATACAACACCGCCTCCGGGCATACTACACCGCCTCCGGGCATACCACACCGCCTCCGGGCATACAACACCGCCTCCGGGCAAACTACACCGCCTCCGGGCATACCACACCGCCTCCGGGCATACAACACCGCCTCCGGGCATACTACACCGCCTCCGGGCATACCACACCGCCTCCGGGCATACAACACCGCCTCCGGGCATACTACACCGCCTCCGGGCATACCACACCGCCTCCGGGCATACAACACCGCCTCCGGGCATACTGCACCGCCTCCGGGCATACCACACCGCCTCCGGGCATACAACACCGCCTCCGGGCATACTACACCGCCTCCGGCATACCAGACCGCCTCAGGGCATACAACACCGCCTCCGGGCATACAACACCGCCTCCGGGCATACCACACCGCCTCCGGGCATACAACACCGCCTCCGGGCATACAACACCGCCTCCGGGCATACCACACCGCCTCCGGGCATACAACACCGCCTCCGGGCATACAACACCGCCTCCGGGCATACCACACCGTCTCACGTCATCATCAGCAACATCATCAGCAACATCATCAGCAACATCACCAGCAACATCATCAGCAACATCATCAGCAACATCATCAGCAAATCATCAGCAACATCATCAGCAACATCATCATCAACATCATCATCAACATCATCATCAGCAACATCATCATCAGCAACATCATCATCAGCAACATCATCATCATCATCATCATCATCATCATCATCATCATCATCATCATCATCATCATCATCATCATCATCATCATCATCATCATCATCATCATCATCATCATCATCATCATCATCATCATCATCATCATCATCATCATCATCATCATCATCATCATCATCATCATCATCATCATCATCATCATCATCATTATTCATCATCATGCCCGGAGGCGGTGTTGTACCGCCTCCGGGCATACCACACCGCCTCCGGGCATACAACACCGCCTCCGGGCACACTACACCGCTTCCGGGCATACCACACCGCCTCCGGGCATACAACACCGCCTCCGGGCATACTACACCGCCTCCGGGCATACCACACCGCCTCCGGGCATACAACAACGCCTCCGGGCATACTGCACCGCCTCCGGGCATACCACACCGCCTCCGGGCATACAACACCGCCTCCGGGCATACTACACCGCCTCCGGGCATACCAGACCGCCTCAGGGCATACAACACCGCCTCCGGGCATACAACACCGCCTCCGGGCATACCACACCGCCTCCGGGCATACAACACCGCCTCCGGGCATACAACACCGCCTCCGGGCATACCACACCGCCTCCGGGCATACAACACCGCCTCCGGGCATACAACACCGCCTCCGGGCATACCACACCGTCTCACGTCATCATCAGCAACATCATCAGCAACATCATCAGCAACATCACCAGCAACATCATCAGCAACATCATCAGCAACATCATCAGCAACATCATCAGCAACATCATCAGCAACATCATCATCAACATCATCATCAACATCATCATCAACATCATCATCAACATCATCATCAACATCATCAGCAACATCATCAGCAACATCATCAGCAACATCATCAGCAACATCATCAACAACATCATCATCAGCAACATCATCATCAGCAACATCATCATCAGCAACATCATCATCATCATCATCATCATCATCATCATCATCATCATCATCATCATCATCATCATCATCATCATCATCATCATCATCATCATCATCATCATCATCATCATCATCATCATCATCATCATCATCATCATCATCATCATCATCATCATCATCATCATCATCATCATCATCATCATTATCATCATCATGCCCGGAGGCGGTGTTGTACCGCCTCCGGGCATACCACACCGCCTCCGGGCATACAACACCGCCTCTGGGCATACTACACCGCCTCCGGGCATACCACACCGCCTCGGGGCATACAACACCGCCTCCGGGCATACTGCACCGCCTCCGGGCATACCACACCGCCTCCGGGCATACAACACCGCCTCCGGGCATACTACACCGCCTCCGGGCATACCAGACCGCCTCAGGGCATACAACACCGCCTCCGGGCATATAACACCGCCTCCGGGCATACCACACCGCCTCCGGGCATACAACACCGCCTCCGGGCATACAACACCGCCTCCGGGCATACCACACCGTCTCACATCATCATCAGCAACATCATCAGCAACATCATCAGCAACATCACCAGCAACATCATCAGCAACATCATCAGCAACATCATCAGCAACATCATCAGCAACATCATCAGCAACATCATCAGCAACATCATCATCAACATCATCATCAACATCATCATCAACATCATCATCAACATCAACATCATCATGAACATCATCATCAACATCATCATCAACATCATCATCAACATCATCATCAACATCATCATCAACATCATCATCAACATCATCATCAACATCATCATCAACATCATCATCAACATCATCAGCAACATAATCAGCAACATCATCATCAACATCATGAGCAACATCATCAACAACATCATCATCAGCAACATCATCATCAGCAACATCATCATCAGCAACATCATCATCATCATCATCATCATCATCATCTTCATCATCATCATCATCATCATCATCATCATCATCATCATCATCATCATCATCATCATCATCATCATCATCATCATCATCATCATCATCATCATCATCATCATCATCATCATCATCATCATCATCATCATCATCATCATCATCATCATCATCATCATCATCATCATCATCATTATCATCATCATCATGCCCGGAGGCGGTGTTGTACCGCCTCCGGGCATACCACACCGCCTCCGGGCATACAACACCGCCTCCGGGCATACTACACCGCCTCCGGGCATACCACACCGCCTCCGGGCATACAACACCGCCTCCGGGCAAACTACACCGCCTCCGGGCATACCACACCGCCTCCGGGCATACAACACCGCCTCCGGGCATACTACACCGCCTCCGGGCATACCACACCGCCTCCGGGCATACAACACCGCCTCCGGGCATACTACACCGCCTCCGGGCATACCACACCGCCTCCGGGCATACAACACCGCCTCCGGGCATACAACACCGCCTCCGGGCATACCACACCGCCTCCGGGCATACAACACCGCCTCCGGGCATACAACACCGCCTCCGGGCATACCACACCGTCTCACGTCATCATCAGCAACATCATCAGCAACATCATCATCATCATCATCATCATCATCATCATCATCATCATCATCATCATCATCATCATCATCATCATCATCATCATCATCATCATCATCATCATCATCATCATCATCATCATCATCATCATCATCATCATCATCATCATCATCATCATCATCATCATCATCATCATCATCATCATTATCATCATCATGCCTGGAGGCGGTGTTGTACCGCCTCCGGGCATACCACACCGCCTCCGGGCATACAACACCGCCTCCGGGCATACTACACCGCCTCCGGGCATACCACACCGCCTCCGGGCATACAACACCGCCTCCGGGCATACTACACCGCCTCCGGGCATAC
The DNA here is from genome assembly GCA_036785665.1 of Chirona hameri. Taxonomy (NCBI): domain Eukaryota; kingdom Metazoa; phylum Arthropoda; class Thecostraca; order Balanomorpha; family Balanidae; genus Chirona; species Chirona hameri. The sequence goes on along the minus strand of JAXIVJ010018374.1, from coordinate 10,787 downwards.
CACACCGCCTCCGGGCATACAACACCGCCTCCGGGCATACAACACCGGTTCCGGGCATACCACACCGTCTCACGTCATCATCAGCAACATCATCAGCAACATCATCAGCAATATCACCAGCAACATCATCAGCAACATCATCAGCAACATCATCAGCAACATCATCAGCAACATCATCAGCAACATCATCATCAACATCATCATCAACATCATCCGGGCATACAACACCGCCTCCGGGCATACTACACCGCCTCCGGGCATACCACACCGCCTCCGGGCATACAACACCGCCTCCGGGCATACTACACCGCCTCCGGGCATACCACACCGCCTCCGGGCATACAACACCGCCTCCGGGCATGCAACACCGCCTCCGGGCATACCACACCGCCTCCGGGCATACAACACCGCCTCCGGGCATACAACACCGCCTCCGGGCATACCACACCGTCTAACGTCATCATCAGCAACATCATCAGCAACATCATCATCATCATCATCATCATCATCATCATCATCATCATCATCATCATCATCATCATCATCATCATCATCATCATCATCATCATCATCATCATCATCATCATCATCATCATCATCATCATCATCATCATCATCATCATCATCATCATCATCATCATCATCATCATCATCATCATCATCATTATCATCATCATGCCCGGAGGCGGTGTTGTACCGCCTCTGGGCATACCACACCGCCTCCGGGCATACAACACCGCCTCCGGGCATACTACACCGCCTCCGGGCATACCACACCGCCTCCGGG
>JAXIVJ010018374.1:2500-5000 GCA_036785665.1 Chirona hameri | reverse complement strand
CAGCAACATCATCATTAACATCATCATCAACATCAACATCATCATCAACATCATCATCAACATCATCATCAACATCATCATCAACATCATCATAAACATCATCATCAACATCATCATCAACATCATCATCAACATCATCAGCAACATCATCAGCAACATCATCAGCAACATCATCAGCAACATCATCAACAACATCATCATCAGCAACATCATCATCAGCAACATCATCATCAGCAACATCATCATCATCATCATCATCATCATCATCATCATCATCATCATCATCATCATCATCATCATCATCATCATCATCATCATCATAATCATCATCATCATCATCATCATCATCATCATCATCATCATCATCATCATCATCATCATCATCATCATCATCATCATCATCATCATCATCATCATCATCATCATCATCATCATCATCATCATCATCATCATCATCATCATTATCATCATCATGCCCGGAGGCGGTGTTGTACCGCCTCCGGGCATACCACACCGCCTCCGGGCATACAACACCGCCTCCGGGCATACTACACCGCCTCCGGGCATACCACACCGCCTCCGGGCATACAACACCGCCTCCGGGCATACTATACCGCCTCCGGGCATACCACACCGCCTCACGTCATCATCAGCAACATCATCAGCAACATCATCAGCAACATCATCAGCAACATCATCATCAACATCATCATCAACATCATCATCAACATCATCATCAACATCATCATCAACATCATCATCAACATCTTCAGCAACATCATCAGCAACATCATCATCAACATCATCAGCAACATCATCATCAACATCATCATCAGCAACATCATCATCCGCAACATCATCATCAGCAACATCCTCATCAGCAACATCATCATCAGCAACATCATCCTCAGCAACATCATCATCAGCAACATCATCATCAGCAACATCATCATCATCATCATCATCATCATCATCATCATCATCATCATCATCATCATCATCATCATCATCATCATCATCATCATCATCATCATCATCATCATCATCATCATCATGCCCGGAGGCGGTGTTGTACCGCATCCGGGCATACCACACCGCCTCCGGGCATACAACACCGCCTCCGGGCATACTACACCGCCTCCGGGCATACCACACCGCCTCCGGGCATACAACACCGCCTCCGGGCATACTACACCGCCTCCGGGCATACCACACCGCCTCCGGGCATACAACACCGCCTCCGGGCATACTACACCGCCTCCGGGCATACCACACCGCCTCCGGGCATACAACACCGCCTCCGGGCATACTACACCGCCTCCGGGCATACCACACCGCCTCCGGGCATACAACACCGCCTCCGGGCATACAACACCGCCTCCGGGCATACCACACCGCCTCCGGGCATACAACACCGCCTCCGGGCATACAACACCGCCTTCGGGCATACCACACCGTCTCACGTCATCATCAGCAACATCATCAGCAACATCATCAGCAACATCATCAGCAACATCACCAGCAACATCATCATCAACATCATCAGCAACATCATCAGCAACATCATCAGCAACATCATCATCAACATCATCATCAACAGCAACATCATCATCAGCAACATCATCATCAGCAACATCATCATCATCATCATCATCATCATCATCATCATCATCATCATCATCATCATCATCATCATCATCATCATCATCATCATCATCATCATCATCATCATCATCATCATCATCATCATCATCATCATCATCATCATCATCATCATCATCATCATCATCATCATCATCATCATCATCATCATCATCATCATCATCATCATCATCATCATCATCATCATCATCATCATCATCATCATCATCATCATCATCATCATCATCATCATCATCATCATCATCATCATCATCATCATCATCATCATCATCATCATCATTATCATCATCATGCCTGGAGGCGGTGTTGTACCGCCTCCGGGCATACCACACCGCCTCCGGGCATACAACACCGCCTCCGGGCATACTACACCGCCTCCGGGCATACCACACCGCCTCCGGGCATACAACACCGCCTCCGGGCATACTACACCGCCTCCGGGCATACCACACCGCCTCCGGGCATACAACACCGCCTCCGGGCATACAACACCGGTTCCGGGCATACCACACCGTCTCACGTCATCATCAGCAACATCATCAGCAACATCATCAGCAATATCACCAGCAACATCATCAGCAACATCATCAGCAACATCATCAGCAACATCATCAGCAACATCATCAGCAACATCATCATCAACATCATCATCAACATCATCATCAACATCATCATCAACATCATCATCAACATCATCAGCAACATCATCAGCAACATCATCAGCAACATCATCAGCAACATCATCAACAACATCATCATCAGCAACATCATCATCAGCAACATCATCATCAGCAACATCATCATCATCATCATCATCATCATCATCATCATCATCATC
>JAXIVJ010018373.1:0-23413 GCA_036785665.1 Chirona hameri | reverse complement strand
GGCAGGGCAGGCTCAGTACAGCGGACAGACAATGGGACAGGTCAGGCTCAGTACAGCGGGCAGACAATGGGGCAGGCTCAGTCCAGCGGGCAGACAATGGGGCAGGGCAGACTCAGTACAGCGGGCAGACAATGGGGCAGGGCAGGCTCAGTACAGCGGGCAGACAATGGGACAGGGCAGGCTCGGTACAGCGGGCAGACAATGGGACAGGGCAGGCTCAGTACAGCGGGAAGACAATGGGACAAGGCAGGCTCAGTACAGCGGGCAGACAATGGGACAGGGCAGGCTCAGTACAGCGGGCAGACAATGGGGCAGGGCAGGCTCAGTACAGCGGGCAGACAATGGGACAGGTCAGGCTCGGTACAGCGGGCAGACAATGGGACAGGGCAGGCTCAGTACAGCGGGCAGACAATGGGACAGGGCAGGCTCAGTACAGCGGGCAGGCTCGGTACAGCGGACAGACAATGGGACAGGGCAGGCTCAGTACAGCGGGCAGACAATGGGACAGGGCAGGCTCAGTACAGCGGGCAGACAATGGGACAGGACAGGCTCAGTACAGCGGGCAGACAATGGGGCAGGGCAGGCTCAGTACAGCGGGCAGACAATGGGACAGGGCAGGCTCAGTACAGCGGGCAGACAATGGGGCAGGGCAGGCTCAGTACAGCGGGCAGACAATGGGACAGGTCAGGCTCGGTACAGCGGGCAGACAATGGGACAGGGCAGGCTCAGTACAGCGGGCAGGCTCGGTACAGCGGGCAGACAATGGGACAGGGCAGGCTCAGTACAGCGGGCAGGCTCGGTACAGCGGGCAGGCTCGGTACAGCGGGCAGACAATGGGACAGGGCAGGCTCAGTACAGCGGGCAGACAATGGGACAGGGCAGGCTCAGTAAAGCGGGCAGACAATGGGGTAGGTCAGTCTCAGTACAGCGGGCAGACAATGGGTCAGGCTCAGTACAGCGGGCAGACAATGGGGCAGGACAGGCTCAGTACAGCGGGCAGACAATAGGACAGGTCAGGCTCAGTACAGCGGGCAGACAATGGGGCAAGGCAGGCTCGGTACAGTGGGCAGACAATGGGACAGGGCAGGCTCAGTACAGCGGGCAGACAATGGGGCAGGCTCAGTACAGCGGGCAGACAATGGGGTAGGACAGGCTCAGTACAGCGGGCAGACAATGAGACAGGGCAGGCTCAGTACAGCGGGCAGACAATAGGGCAGGGCAGGCTCGGTACAGCGGGCAGACAATGGGACAGGGCAGGCTCGGTACAGCGGGCAGACAATGGGACAGGGCAGACTCAGTACAGCGGGCAGACAATGGGGCAGGGCAGGCTCGGTACAGCGGGCAGACAATGGGACAGGGCAGGCTCGGTACAGCGGGCAGACAATGGGACAGGGCAGGCTCAGTACAGCGGGCAGACAATGGGGCAGGGCAGGCTCGGTACAGCGGGCAGACAATGGGACAGGGCAGGCTCGGTACAGCGGGCAGACAATGGGACAGGGCAGGTTCAGTACAGCGGGCAGACAATGGGGCAGGGCAGGCTCGGTACAGCGGGCAGACAATGGGGCAGGGCAGGCTCGGTACAGCGGGCAGACAATGGGGCAGGACAGGCTCGGTACAGCGGGCAGACAATGGGGCAGGCTCAGTCCAGCGGGCAGACAATGGGGCAGGACAGGCTCAGTACAGCGGGCAGACAATGGGGCAGGCTCAGTACAGCGGGCAGACAATGGGGTAGGGCAGGCTCAGTACAGCGGGCAGACAATGGGGCAGGCTCAGTACAGCGGGCAGACAATGGGACAGGGCAGGCTCAGTACAGCGGGCAGACAATAGGGCAGGGCAGGCTCGGTACAGCGGGCAGACAATGGGACAGGGCAGGCTCAGTACAGCGGGCAGACAATGGGGCAGGACAGGCTCAGTACAGCGGGCAGACAATGGGGCAGGCTCAGTACAGCGGGCAGACAATGGGGTAGGGCAGGCTCAGTACAGCGGGCAGACAATGGGGCAGGCTCAGTACAGCGGGCAGACAATGGGACAGGGCAGGCTCGATACAGCGGGCAGACAATGGGACAGGCTCAGTACAGCGGGCAGACAATGGGACAGGGCAGGCTCGGTACAGCGGGCAGACAATGGGACAGGTCAGGCTCAGTACAGCGGGCAGACAATGGGACAGGGCAGGCTCAGTACAGCGGGCAGACAGGCTCAGTAGACAGGCAGGGCAGGCTCAGTACAGCGGGCAGACAATGGGGCAGGGCAGGCTCGGTACAGCGGGCAGACAATGGGACAGGGCAGGCTCGGTACAGCGGGCAGACAATGGGACAGGGCAGGCTCAGTACAGCGGGCAGACAATGGGGCAGGGCAGGCTCGGTACAGCGGGCAGACAATGGGACAGGGCAGGCTCGGTACAGTGGGCAGACAATGGGACAGGGCAGGCTCAGTACAGCGGGCAGACAATGGGGCAGGGCAGGCTCGGTACAGCGGGCAGACAATGGGACAGGGCAGGCTCGGTACAGCGGGCAGACAATGGAACAGGGCAGGCTCAGTACAGCGGGCAGACAATGGGGCAGGGCAGGCTCAGTACAGCGGGCAGACAATGGGGCAGGCTCAGTCCAGCGGGCAGACAATGGGGCAGGGCAGGCTCGGTACAGCGGGCAGACAATGGGGCAGGCTCAGTCCAGTGGGCAGACAATGGGGCAGGGCAGGCTCAGTCCAGCGGGCAGACAATGGGTCAGGCTCAGTCCAGCGGGCAGACAATGGGGCAGGGCAGGCTCGGTACAGCGGGCAGACAATGGGGCAGGACAGGCTCAGTACAGCGGGCAGACAATGGGACAGGGCAGGCTCAGTACAGCGGGCAGACAATGGGGCAGGCTCAGTACAGCGGGCAGACAATGGGGTAGGACAGGCTCAGTACAGCGGGCAGACAATGAGACAGGGCAGGCTCAGTACAGCGGGCAGACAATGGGGCAGGCTCAGTACAGCGGGCAGACAATGGGACAGGGCAGGCTCGGTACAGCGGGCAGACAATGGGACAGGCTCAGTACAGCGGCAGACAATGGGACAGGGCAGGCTCGGTACAGCGGGCAGACAATGGGACAGGTCAGGCTCAGTACAGCGGGCAGACAATGGGGCAGGCTCGGTACAGCGGGCAGACAATGGGGCAGGCTCAGTACAGCGGGCAGACAATGGGGCAGGGCAGGCTCAGTACAGCGGGCAGACAATGGGACAGGGCAGGCTCAGTACAGCGGGCAGACAATGGGGCAGGGCAGGCTCGGTACAGCGGGCAGACAATGGGACAGGGCAGGCTCAGTACAGCGGGCAGACAATGGGACAGGTCAGGCTCAGTACAGCGGGCAGACAATGGGGCAGGCTCGGTACAGCGGGCAGATAATGGGGCAGGCTCAGTACAGCGGGCAGACAATGGGGCAGGCTCAGTACAGCGGGCAGACAATGGGGCAGGCTCAGTACAGCGGGCAAACAATGGGGCAGGGCAGGCCAGTACAGCGGGCAGACAATGGGGCAGGCTCAGTACAGCGGGCAGACAATGGGGCAGGCTCAGTACAGCGGGCAGACAATGGGGCAGGGCAGACTCAGTACAGCGGGCAGACAATGGGACAGGGCAGGCTCAGTACAGCGGGCAGACAATGGGGCAGGCTCAGTCCAGCGGGCAGACAATGGGGCAGGGCAGGCTCGGTACAGCGGGCAGACAATGGGGCAGGCTCAGTCCAGCGGGCAGACAATGGGGCAGGGCAGGCTCAGTACAGCGGGCAGACAATGGGTCAGGCTCAGTCCAGCGGGCAGACAATGGGGCAGGGCAGGCTCGGTACAGCGGGCAGACAATGGGGCAGGACAGGCTCAGTACAGCGGGCAGACAATGGGACAGGGCAGGCTCAGTACAGCGGGCAGACAATGGGGCAGGCTCAGTACAGCGGGCAGACAATGGGGTAGGACAGGCTCAGTACAGCGGGCAGACAATGAGACAGGGCAGGCTCAGTACAGCGGGCAGACAATGGGACAGGGCAGGCTCGGTACAGCGGGCAGACAATGGGACAGGCTCAGTACAGCGGGCAGACAATGGGACAGGGCAGGCTCGGTACAGCGGGCAGACAATGGGACAGGTCAGGCTCAGTACAGCGGGCAGACAATGGGGCAGGCTCGGTACAGCGGGCAGACAATGGGGCAGGCTCAGTACAGCGGGCAGACAATGGGGCAGGCTCAGTACAGCGGGCAGACAATGGGGCAGGGCAGGCTCAGTACAGCGGGCAGACAATGGGGCAGGGCAAGCTCAGTACAGCGGGCAGACAATGGGACAGGGCAGGCTCAGTACAGCGGGCAGACAATGGGGCAGGGCAGGCTCGGTACAGCGGGCAGACAATGGGACAGGGCAGGCTCAGTACAGCGGGCAGACAATGGGACAGGTCAGGCTCAGTACAGCGGGCAGACAATGGGGCAGGCTCGGTACAGCGGGCAGACAATGGGGCAGGGCAGGCTCAGTACAGCGGGCAAACAATGTGGCAGGGCAGGCTCAGTACAGCGGGCAGACAATGGGGCAGGCTCAGTACAGCGGGCAGACAATGGGGCAGGCTCAGTACAGCGGGCAGATAATGGGGCAGGGCAGACTCAGTACAGCGGGCAGACAATGGGGCAGGCTCAGTACAGCGGGCAGACAATGGGGCAGGGCAGACTCAGTACAGCGGGCAGACAATGGGACAGGGCAGGCTCAGTACAGCGGGCAGACAATGGGGCAGGGCAGGCTCGGTACAGCGGGCAGACAATGGGGTCAATTGGAGAGTGCCCATACCTTTTCAAAGGCAGTCACGGCAAAATCTGAAAGTCTACGGGTCAACCTGTGAAACTCTCAGCAATAATCGGGGCTAAGAGTTGCCAGCACATCATCCTTCGTCAGTCTATTCGCCTGCCCCGCCTGCGCCTCTCACCTCTGAGCTCGGCGAGGATGCGGTCCCAGTTGTCGAAACACTCTCCGCAGGCATCGCAGTAAGGAGCGCTGCCCTTGAAGCCGCGCGCGCACTGGTCGCACTTGTCGCCGCCCATGCCCTCCTTGCAGGGACAGAGGCCGGTGTCGCGGTCACACTGCATCTCCTCAGAGCCGTACGGGTTGCACTCGCACGGGAAGCACTCGACGCGCGGGTTGCCCCAGTGGTCGTCCTGGCACTGGCTGCAGCGGCGTCCGCCGAAGCCGGGCCGGCAGGTGCACTGGCCGTCATACTGCCGACGGCGGGAACCATGTCAGAATCCGCAGTCCGTCGCTGGACTCCGCAGTTTACATTCCGCTATATATTACACAATGCACACTCATTCCGCTATATATTACACAATGCACACTCAGTCACGACGCACAGAACCCCGACTCAGTGAACAGAGCATGCGAAAAACGCGTTCACAGTCAAACACCGATACACTGACTCCCTGTTTGTGCGCCAGTCAGCGGCGCGCCTCCCTCACCTCGTTACACTGGTCATCGGAGCTGCCGGTTGGGTCGCAGGCGCACGGCTCGCAGCCGTCGCCGATGGCGATCTTCCAGTGGTTGGGGATGCACCGGTCGCACTGGTTGCCCATCACGTTAGCGAGGCAGTTGCACTGGCCGGTGCCCGGGTCGCACGGGCCGGCCGACGCGTCGGTGCCCAGCATGTTGCACACACACTCTGCACGGCGCGGTAGGCAGACGCAGAGTGGACACGGTCAGACGGCAACGTGTGGCAACGTGTCGCACCGGGGCGTCCCGACCCTGATCAGATCACAAACCGCTCAAAGCCTGCCCAGGCAGCCGCTGATGGACGTCAAGCAACCCAGCTGGCACGATTACTTTAATGTACCCCGCAGATCAAACGCACGTCATTGCAATGGACACTGGACCAATGAGCGGTCCGTGTGAGCTGGTATGTCAGTGCGGGTGTGTGAGAAAAGCGGACAGACACCAACACCAAAACCATCACCAGTCAAGTAAGGAGCATGCAAGCACACGGACATTTACAATGGGCTCAGTCATCCGATTCACACAGGGGGTGGCCGACAGCATCTGAAAGAAACACCGAATGTCAATCGTTAACGCTTCAATAAGTATCCAATTTTATCACATCGGAGCTATCATTACACGTAGCCATGACATTGACAATGATGTAGTCAACGCGGCAGCGTTTGCAGGCACTACAGCAGATATGAAGCGACGACTGTGTAACGCTGTACCCCGCCGTATCAGCTGAATAGTCGGGGCCGATGAAGGCGGCTCAGAGAGACTGACCACCGAGAACGTCACAGCTCGATCCAACGACCCCTACAGACGGCTCCCCCCGTCCCGTCCCGTCCCCGCCCCATGTAGCCGCCGCTCCCTCGGGACCCTGGCAGGCTCACCCTGGCAGGTGCGCTCCACGGCGTCGCCGTGGTAGCCGTCGGCGCAGCGCTCGCAGGCGAAGCCGGCCGTGTTGTGCAGACACTGCAGACACTGGCCGGTGGACGGGTCACAGTTGCCCGGCCGCGACGGGTCTACGTTGTTGCTGCAGTCGCACGTCTGACACGAGCCGCCCGGCAGCTCCGGGTCGCCGTAGTAGTTGTCGGCGCACACGTCACACTGCGTGCCTGCGGGACGGAGCGAGGTACAGGCGATGCCAGCCTGGGCTGAGTCGACCCGTGTCGGGCACGGCGATACACGCCGGAAAGTTGGACGGAAAGTTGGGCCAAGTCAATTCAGGTCGAATCAGCGAACGTAATGCCTTAGAAGTGCGTTCGCTGGTGTTCTATGCAGGTGCTGTTATCTGTTATACTGCTGTTATCTGTCACAGACACTATGCTGCTTCGCCACTGGCGGATCGGGGGGGGGGGGGAGGCACCGAGGCCATGGCATCCCCCAAACGCTCAAGTCGTAAGGGGAAACTATGTTTTGGACTCCCCCAAACCGGCCAGCAAAAGTACCAATCTAGGCAACAAAACAGCAGGTGACACGTACTATTGGTTCCAAAATAAGCGTCCCGCTGGGTTAGACGTCAGTCTGTAGTGAATACCTGCATTTTCGCCATTCCCGGCCGGTCTGGAAGGTAGGCTGTCCGACACACTAGTGCTCGGCGGGACAGCCTATACAGCTTGGCTACTCTGACGCTACACTCTGCCTGTATAGGCTGTTCCGCGCAGCATTGTTGTGCACCGTACAGCCTAACCTTCCAGGCGGTTCAAAACGGCCGGTATTCACTACAAATTAACTGATGTGCCGGCCAACCCAGCGGGACGCTTATTTTGGAACCAATAATACATATATTTGCATGATTCACACATTCACATTCAAATGACACATTCACCAGAACGCACCGATCTGGTGAATGTGTCATTTTAATGTGAAGTGTAAATCATGCAAATATGTGTCCGTGCAGGACCTGACGCGGGTTTGACGCCTCGTCCCTCGACACAGAGCAATGGGTCAGCTGGTCTGCCAACCACTTTAACCGTTGTAAGATGAAGAAGTAGAACGAAGTTTAACCTTATGCTCATATTAAGCTGAAATATCCAAAGAAAATCTAAAATATATTTTCGGCTGTCAGCCTTCTTCACCGAAGAAGGCTCCCAGCCGAAAATATATTTTGGATTTTCTTTAGATATTTCATCTTAATATGAGCATTAAGTTAAATTTCGTTTTACTTCTTCTAATAATTATGCTCAGACTAACGTTCGACACAATTACAACTCATGAACCAGACTATAGTAAGATGAAGCGGCATTATATTTCACAATATAGGTTCCTGTTAATGTTGGATAACGCACCACGCTAACAGCACCTAATTAGATGAAGCGGCATTATATTTCACAATATAGGTTCCTGTTAATGTTGAATAACGCACCACGCTAACAGCACATAATTAGACGAAGCGGCGATATGCGTCATGATGCAGGTTCCTCCTGTTAATGTTGGATAACGCACCACGCTAACAGCACATAATTAGACGAAGCGGCGATATGCGTCATGATGCAGGTTCCTCCTGCTAACATGCTAACCGATGACCGATCATCAGCGCTGGCATGACTTTCTCACGATGCCTGCATGACAGGTTCCTCCTGCTAACATGCTAACCGATGACCGATCATCAGCTGGCATGACTTTCTCACGATGCCTGAACCCCCCCCACACACACACACCTTCCAGTAGGTGAGGTGTACCAATAGAAGGCATTTCTTTATGGCGAGGATTTCTACTCCGATTAATACATTTTAATTACTTTCCAATACTAATTCTATTTTTAATGAACACATAAAAAGGGCCTTATATTAATTCCTCAGCATAAATGTAAATAATAAAAACAATCAATTCGGGGAAGCTCCAATACAAATGTTGTTGCTTAATAAACTTCTGCTTACAAACATTATTGCGCTCATGCGACGATGGGTAGTGGCCTGTGTGGTTCAGTAGTGGCCTGTGTGGTTCAGTAGTGGCCTGTGTGGTTCAGTAGTGGCCTGTGTGGTTCAGTAGTGGCCTGTGTGGTTCAGTAGTGGCCTGTGTGGTTCAGTAGTGGCCTGTGTGGTTCAGTAGTGACCTGTGTGGTTCAGTAGTGGCCTGTGTCGTTCAGTAGTGGCCTGTGTGGTTCAGTAGTGGCCTGTGTCGTTCAGTAGTGGCCTGTGTCGTTCAGTAGTGGCCTGTGTCGTTCAGTAGTGGCCTGTATGGTTCAGTAGTGGCCTGTGTCGTTCAGTAGTGGCCTGTGTGGTTCAGTAGTGGCCTGTGTGGTTCAGTAGTGGCCTGTGTCGCTCAGTAGTGGCCTGTGTGGTTCAGTAGTGGCCTGTGTGGTTCAGTAGTGGCCTGTGTGGTTCAGTAGTGGCCTGTGTGGTTCAGTAGTGGCCTGTGTCGTTCAGTAGTGGCCTGTGTGGTTCAGTAGTGGCCTGTGTGGTTCAGTAGTGGCCTGTGTGGTTCAGTAGTGGCCTGTGTGGTTCAGTAGTGGCCTGTGTGGTTCAGTAGTGGCCTGTGTGGTTCAGTAGTGGCCTGTGTGGTTCAGGTTTGGTTGACAGCAAACCGAGGCCCAAAAATGATAACGTTGACATATGTGCTGTCCTTTTAGTAGTTTGGAAGTGATTGGTTCAAATCATGAAGAAGGGGCAAAAAGTATGCCCCCCGCAAAACAACTCTTTCGTGCTGAGGACCCCCCCCCCCCCCGGTCAACCCACTCTTAGCGCTGACGCCCCCCCCCGTCAACATTTTTTTTCGCTGATGAAACGGAGCGAAATTTTAGCCCCCCCCCCCCCCCCCACAACTCGAACCCAAGATCTACCAATGTGCTTCGCCGGTGCGTTATCTAATGACAATTCGTAGGGGGGGGGGGGGGGATCGCCGACACATTTGCTGTTAAGCAGCGTCAATGGCTCCATGCGTGTCTCGCTAACGGTTCCCGTGTACTGCGTGTCAGCGTGTCCGGCGTGTCCAGCGTGTCCACCAACGTGTCCGGCGTGTCCACCAACGTGTCCGGCGTGTCCACCAACATGTCCGGCGTGTCCACCAACATGTCCGGCGTGTCCACCAACGTGTCCGGCGTGTCCACCAACATGTCACGCGTGTCCGCGTGTCCACCAACGTGTCCAGTGTCCGGCGTGTCCGCCGTCAAGCACGTACCGGTGTGTCCGTCTCGGCACTCGCAGAGCACGCTCTCGGTGGTGGGGTCGAGGTAACAGCGGTCGGCGAACGAGTGTCCGCTCTCCACTGTGTCCGGACAGGGACACGACCGGCACGGGATGTCCACACCGAACCGCGGGTCGCCGTAGTACGTCTCCTCACACCTGAAACACGCACACACAGTCACAGTCTGATGATGGACGGTCACAGGTCACAGGAGCGACAGAGAACGGAATCTACCATGCACCAAACGCCCAAAACCACATCGTCGGGACATCTTAGAGCATCAGCAAACAAATGAAGCAAACACAACGCGTTTATAATGACACGACAATCCCCACATTTAACATAATTCAGCGACATTTCTTAACAACCTCACCAGCTACTGTAACATGTCGATTTAATTTCCCCTTACATCAAGACAGGGTTGGCAGTAGGTGGCAAAAAGTGTGTTTTTTTTTGTCACCGGTTTTTACCAGTTAAAACCGGCTAGCACAAACCCCTGGTGGCAACAATTGTCACAAAGTGGCAAAAACTCCAATGAGCTCAACTGATAGTGTGTTTGGTACCAGATCAATTAAAGCATTCTAGGGCATAGTTCAACCTATAAGTAGGCTTTGCTTTGTTTCTTTCCAAGCCACATTGAAAATAACATAATTTTTAACAATATGTGTTTAAATGGCAGTAGCCCTAATAATTACCACGCTGATGCAAGTTGCCTACTCTCAACCCAGGTACCCAACCCAGCTGTTCTCAGCAGCTATCTTCCCATCACAGTTGACATGCCTGCTCTTTTACACAAAACTATATAATTGTCTCCCTTGATGCAAACGGATGATCTTATCTCTCGTAGTGCTTGTACAAGGAGCATGAATATATTTGTTAATGTTTGTTTAATCAACCTTCTCCTTGAATGATCTCATCTATTGTGTGGCACACACACACACACACACACACACACACACACACACACACACACACACACACACGCACACGCACACGCACACGCACACGCACACGCACACGCACACGCACACGCACACGCACACGCACTCACACGCACACGCACACGCACACGCACACGCACACGCACACGCACAATGTATAAATGACAAATCCCTTGCTCAACCGTCATGGTCACTTGAATAAAGGCGTCAGCGCTGCCACATGCCGACGTGATACTCACTGTACAGATACTACAGTCTTTGGAAGTGTCACTCTCCCAAAAAGAAACTCCACCTTTTATTGACTATATGGTTTCATTGTCTTTTCATACTGTTCGTCATGACCTTTCATAGTTCTAAATATATATTTGTCCCAGCCAGCTCAGTTTAGGTCAGCAGCACTCTTTGTCATATAGAAAGAAGTTGCTCTGCTGTGCTAAGAAAGTCTGGTTAATGCAATAATTGCAGGTCCACAATTGCATTGTAATTGGTATTGCACTTAAAATGGTTCAACAACATAGGAATATTCACCTCTTTCAGAATCAATTGTATGAACAAAGCAATCAGGCAGTTTTAGTTTTTGCCACTTTATGCCACTTTTTGCCGGTGAAAACCGGTTTAAACGGGCAAGTGGCAAAACCGGCAAAAGGTACAATCCTGCATCACAATGTACACAATGACAACGTCTTTCCGAGAATGTTTCTGGCATTTGCTATGCTATGTACATGTGATGCTCGGGCGATGGCCGCTAGTCTGACTCGGTGGCGTGACGTGGCGTGGCGAGAAGTGACCGTGTGGGGGCTTTACACTGCGTAAATCAGTGAGCTCCCGTTTGTGTGCAGGTGAAAGCGCGTACTGCCCAGTGGGACTCACACTTCGCAGTGCGGCCCCGCCGTGTGGTCGGCGCAGTCGAGGCAGGCGCCGGTGCGCGGCTCGCAGGTGGGCGCGTGGCCATTACAGTCGCACCGCTGGCAGTCCGGGTAGTTCCAGAAGCCCGGCTGGCATTCGTCGCAGCTGCGGCTGTACGTGTTCGGGCGGCACTTGCACTGGCCCGTGGTGCGGTCACAGAAGTTGTCCAGCGAACCCACCGCGTTACAGTCGCACGCTGTGGCGGCACAGAACACAGCGCGGTCAGTCGGGCGGGGGGGGGGGGGCCGACAGAGGAGACACAGCGGTTAGCCGGGGGGGGGGGGGGGGGGGGGGCGGAGACGCCGACAGAGCACACAGCGGAAACATCAATGATGATGATTATTGGGGCTTAAGGGCGTCGAGTGGAAATATCGAAACGCGAATGTACCGAACGATCACTCACTTTAAATTGGAATTAATTCTCCAAAGACACATACAATAAACAGCAAAAACGAGGCATTCATGTATCGAAACCTTCTGAGAGCCGTAGGTCTGAGCGAGTCCTCCAGAGCCGCACACATGTCGACAAAGTCGGCCAGTCACACGGACTGTGTCTGCGCCTGTAGCAGGGGAGCAGACGGGGCCGGCCTGCCTGGTCACTGACCTGTGCAGCCCTCGGGGCCGAAGCCGTATGTGCCGGGCGCACACTGATCACAGCGTCGGCCCACCACGTCCGGCTTACAGCGGCACTGGCCGCCCAGCGGGTCACACAGGGTCGACTCGGAGCCGGTCGGGTCACAGCCGCACTCTGGTGGACACAGGACATGGTGTCAGTGAAGTCGGCCGCCGCGCGGGATGACGCGGCATGCGGTCTATGACGCGCGGGATGACGCCGCATGCCGTCTATGACGCGCGGGATGACGCGACATGCCGGCTATGACGCGCGGGATGCCGCCGCATGCCGTCTATAGGCCGCGGCAACCAGCAGGATGGTCAGATTAACCAAGTCAAACGCTGCACCAATTAACGCCAGCATGTCAGTGCAGGCAGCGACAACACACCTCGACATCTCGATGACAAATTGTGGAGTAAAACTCATGGATTCAGGCACCAGGGTATTCAGCAGTGACACAAACCCACGAGCACACCGGGTGTCATATTTTTACCCGACACATGTTAGGTCATAGATGGGGCATTCCACGACAAACCGACACACCAAAGTGGCAAATTAACACCATACAGCTCAAATTTTGATGAAACTTCGTTCAGGTGGTAATTGGGGGCCCAGGACACGCCTGTGCAATTTTTAACTTACTCCGACCAACGGCTATGGCGATATAACCTGCGGCATTTTCACCAGGTCAGACAAACTCAATTTTGTTTTTGATTTTTTTTTAAAGACCAATTTGTGATGTTTAAATTTAACAAACCTATAATATCATTCGACTCCGCTTGAGCTGAAGAACATTCTCGTAAGCCCCAGTAATTTTGACCCCCTCTTAGGTTGTTCGCGAATAGCGAGAAAACGGCGGCGTGCAGCGCCGCCAAATATGGTACAGCTATTTGGGCATCAATTACCCACATTTGGTAAAAGTTTTAATTGCAGGTCATCACAGGTCAGGTCACTAGGTCACGTCAAGTGACCTTACCTCCAAAAATGTGTGGTCGTGCCAAAGCCACAGTGTTTGTCCGAGAGCTTTGAAACTTGCAGGATTTCATATGCTCACAAGTCATGCATCTAAACCTGCCAACTCAACGTTCCATTTTATCTGTGCGAGGTCATTTCTAATACCATCAAAATCAGCCCGGCTGAAGTTTGGAACCATAATAAGGTTATCTTTGGGCCTCATTTCTGATGAGATATTGAATTTAACCATATTGTGATCACTGGTTCCTAGACCTGCACAAATACTTATGTCACTAACTAGATCACTGTTGTCTGAGAATACAAGGTCTAGAATGGAGCAATGTCTGGTTGGCTCTGTTACAAACTGATGCATGAAAAGCTCCTCTTCAAAGATTTGCCTATACAACCTACACTCATTTGTTTCCTCTGCTATACTTTCGTATCCTCTTAAGTTAAAATCTCCCATAATAAGACACTGAGCCCGAAAGTTCCTACGCATTTCCTCACAAATATCTTGGTCTGTTTCAGCTTGGGAGTTCCTTGGAAGATTCCCTGGTCTGTAAAATGCACCTATCCTCAACCTTCCTCTGTTTCCTGTACCAATTTTAACGTCAAGCCAGATTGATTCTACTTCTTTTACTTTACTAGAATCATCAACTCTAGTAGTGCAGTACAAGCTATTTACATATACAAACACTCCGCCTCCCTGCCGTGATTCTCTGCAGTATGAGAACATGTTATACCCTTGTAACTCGAAATCCTGTAGCCTATCCCTATTATACCCCTCACTAACCCATGTCTCGGTTACACAAATGATATCAGGCTTTTCAAGGGCAACATAACACTCAAACTCATCAAATTTAGACCTAATACTTTGGGCATTCAGCAATACACATGTGATCTTATACTTTGAGCTGACTCTACTAATTCTGAGGGAATTACGATCTACTGTCCTATTCTGACATGAACTTCTACCAATGCTTACTTCCTGATGCCCTAGTACTAGCGTCCCTGAACCCCCCTCCTACCTAGTTTCCCTGAATGACACTTCTGTAGGCATCTCCCAAAGCCCTTGCCCCCTCATCCGATAAGTGAAGCCCATCCTTCATATAGTACCTATGCCACTCATAGAACTGATCCCATAAGTCTACATAACTAAGCCCCATAGCTGAACATAAGTTCTGAACTGAGCTGTTCACAGACAGAGCTCTCGAGTACCACTCCTCACTGGCTCCACAGCGAGGGAGGATGCCAGTCACAATGACTGGTTTCCTGGACTCCTTCAACCTCTGCAGCAGGCTCCGGTACTCCGCTACTATTCTCACACTCTGCCTAGGTCCTATGTTGTTCACCCCCACCTGTATTGTCAGACCAGGTTGTAGAAGCTAGGAAAAAGGCACTTAGAATGCTAGGGGCCATTAACAGAAATGTTTCCTACAAGAGTGAAAAGGTAATAACAAAACTGTATTGTGCATACGTTAGACCACATTTGGAGTATTGTGTACAAGCCTGGTCTCCAACATATGAGAAAGATTGCTGGTTGTTAGAAAGAGTTCAAAAAAGGGCAACAAAAATGGTTAATTGTCTTGGTAGTTTACCTTATGAAGATAGATTAAAGAAATTGGGTATGTTTTCACTTAGATATAGAAGGCTAAGAGGAGATCTAATTGAAGTCTTCAAATTTGTAAATAGTCAGCATTCTGGATATTTAAAGGGTATGTTTGAGTTCAATAGGGAAAATCGAGGTAGAGGTCATCAGCATAAACTCATTATGAAACAAAGTAGGACTAGGCTACGACAGTCATTTTTCAGTAGAAGGGTTGTAGGACATTGGAATATGCTACCAGGGGATGTCGCTGATGCAGTGACACTTGCTTCCTTCAAAATTAGATTAGATAAATACTTTACAGAGAAGGGATTAGTTCATAAATACTCGTGGGATTAGCCTTCTTTTATGCAGGTAGAGTAAGGTGATTTGAAGGGGCGAGACTGGTGGAGGGGGGGGGGGGGGGTGTGGGTGTGGGTGTGGGTGTGGGTGTGGGTGTGGGTGTGGGTGGGGTGGGGTGCAACCTCGGATGGGCCCAAGAGGCTCTTTGTTGCACTTTTCTTTTATGTCTTTATGTCTTTAAGTACCTACAATTCATTTATCTCTGATTTTGTTGTATCAGTGACCTAAGGTCAGGTCACTTTCGTGACCTCTCCATTATAAGTCGATGGGAAATATACAAATGCTTCCTATTCAGAGAATATGCTTTCGATCAGGCCAATTCTTTCAAAATCATGTTATTTTTGCTCATTATTGATGACCCATGTGCAATTTTTTGCTCTGTGACCTCTGCAAGATCAGCTGAGGTCATCTCGGGTCACCAACACTTCTTTGCCAATAACTATTGACATAATAAATAAATAGACGTGCAAATGACACCACTGTTTGTCTCGTCGAGTCGCGTCGCCCCATGGCCTACCTGGGTCACCAAATGATCTTGATCTGGGGTCATATTTTTTTAAGTTGACCTAACCAGGGCACCATTAATATGTTTCGAAGCGCCTTGGCAAGGCAAAAACGTTGGTGCTAAAATTACCGCTATATGTCTAACCAATAAACAAAAAAATATTAAAACTTTTTTTGGGAAAAATCCCCTCGTGACCTTTGGTGACCTCTGGGGACTAAACTATTGACCTGAGCTTGAACTTGTGGACACCTACGACTATCTATTTTTTTAATAAGCTTTCGGTTGGGTTTTTCCGTTTGTTCCTAGCTATCAGAGTTCCAGATATATTGGGTTTCTGGAGCAAAGTCCTATACTTGAAAATTTTGACCTTTGATGACCTCCGGTGACCTCAATATTGAGCGGAGCCAAATCATACCCGAAGTAACCTCGAATGGCCGTGTCAAGAGCTTTCATTTTGTTTTCTTCTCGCGTCTTTATAGCCCTTTTAGTTTTCGAGTTAGAGGGGGGGGGGGGGGGGGGGGGTCATTTTGACTTCTCACCAGGGCGAAGTTGTTTCAGAGCACACCAGGATTTGGCTCAGCTCAATATTGATGTCACCCGAGGTCATTAAAGGTCAAAAGGACTCGACGAGACAAACACAGTGGTGTCATTTGCATGTCTATATATGTATTATATCAATAGTTATTGGCAAAAAAGTGTTGGTGACCTGAGATGACCTCAGCTGACCTTGCAGAGGTCACAGAGCAACAATTGCATCTTTGTCATCAACAATGAGCTAAAATAACATAATTCTGGAAGAATTGGCCTGATCCAATGTATATTCTCTGAATAGGAAGCATTTGTATATTTCCCATTGACTTATACTGGGGAGGTCACGAAATTGACCTGACCTTAGGTCACTGATCAAACAAATCCGAGATCAATTAATTGCAGGTACTTATGACCTGAAATCCTGCAAGTTTCAAAGCTCTCGGACAAACACTGTGGCTTTGGCACGACCACACATGTTTGGAGGTAAGGTCACTTGACGTGACCTGGTGACCTGACCTGTGATGACCTGAAGTTAAAACTTTTACAAAATGTGGGTAATTAATGCCCAAATAGCTGTGCAATATTTGGCGGCGCTGCACGCCGCCGTTTTCTCGCTATTCGCGAAAAACCTAAGAGAGGGTCAAAATGCCCCCCCCCCCCGGGCGAGGGCTATTGCTTGGACGGAAAATAGTCATCAATAGAACATACCTCTCCGCCATTTTTTGCACACTACCAGTGCAAAAAATGGACACCCTGAGGTCAATTTTTTTGAGAAATGACACCCTGAGGTCAATTTTAAAAAGGAATAAAACAAAATGCCCCTTTTGTCAAGGTCATGCAAGGTCACCCCAAGGTCAAGTAAAAAACAACCTAAAGTTGCACGAAAAAACAAATACCAGAATGTTCTTCAGCTCAAGTGAAGTCGAATTATATATAGGTTTGTTAAATATAAACAACTCAAATTGGTCTTTAAAAAAATAGTTTGTCTGACCTGGTGAAAATGCCGCAGGCTATATCTCCATAGCCGTTGGTCGGAGTGAGCTAAAAATTGCACAGGCGTGTTCTGGGCCCCCAATTACCCCCTGAACGAAGTTTCAAAATCTGAGATGTAGGGTGTTACCCCTGTGTCGATTTGTCGTGGAATGCCCTAGATGACAGGTTAGGTCAAGCACACCTAATGCATGTTAGCCTGGAGTTGAGCCAGAGTACCTATATCAAACAACTTCTCCAGAATGGCGACGTACCCTTATCCTTGGCGCCCTCGAACACGTAGTACCCGATGCTGGCCATGTGTTTGCGGCAGGCCTCTGGCATGTCGTTGACGCCGTACACCTGGTAAAAGTACTCTGCGCAGCGGTAGTGATCAAACTCCTGTTTGTGCAGAGCAGCCACCTCGGAGCCGGAGAAGAAGGGCAGCTCGGCCACGCGCGGGATCAGCGCGATCTGTCGCCGTCGGACAGAGAGAGGTCAGCGTCAGCAGCGTCAGCAGCGTCAGCAGGGAGCGGGATAAATCAATACCGGCTACCGGCACTGGACGCCCAGAAACACAGAATACAAGTCGATCATCATCGGTGGCAATATCATACAAATTCACTGTTTTCCGGTTGAAACCTTATCTGCCGTCGTTGTGGGCCGGAGAACTCACCGAGTCGACCAGTGTGCCGATGTTCCTGCTGGGGTCCTGGTCGGTGAACGGCTCGAACTCGATGCGCACCTTGTAGTGTTTGCCCTTCTCCAGACAGAGCGGCGGGTAGCCGGTCACATAGCGACGGTCTGCGGCCAGACGACGGCAGCACGTCAGACTCAGACACACCTGGCTACTGCACAGGCTGCAGCCAGGCAGCGTGCAGCGCTACATACACACTCACAGGTCAGACTCAGACACACCTGGCCACTGCACAGGCTGCACAGCCAGGCAGCGTGCAGCGCTACATACACACTCACAGGTCAGACTCAGACACACCTGGCCACTGCACAGGCTGCACAGCCAGGCAGCGTGCAGCGCTACATACACACTCACAGGTCAGACTCAGACACACCTGGCCACTGCACAGGCTGCACAGCCAGGCAGCGTGCAGCGCTACATACACACTCACAGGTCAGACTCAGACACACCTGGCCACTGCACAGGCTGCACAGCCAGGCAGCGTGCAGCGCTACATACACACTCACAGGTCAGACTCAGACACACCTGGCCACTGCACAGGCTGCACAGCCAGGCAGCGTGCAGCGCTACATACACACTCACAGGTCAGACTCAGACACACCTGGCCACTGCACAGGCTGCACAGCCAGGCAGCGTGCAGCGCTACATACACACCCACAGGTCAGACTCAGACACACTTGAGTCACTGCACAGGCTGCAGCCAGGCAGCGTGGAGAGCTACATACACACTCACAGGCATCAGGACCAAATGCGGCACCAAGGTTCAAAGGCAAGCAGTGTTCGCGCAAAGTTGATAGATCCAACACAAATAATAAGTGCCTCCAAGGTCGACACCAGACGTTTCACACGCATTGAACTGCATGCCCATCTACCAAGGGTCTGTGTCTGTAGCTGGTCTCCAGCCAAGGGTCTGTGTCTGTAGCTGTTCTCCAGTCAAGGGTCTGTATCTGTAGCTAGTCTCCAGCCAAGGGTCTGTGTCTGTAGCTGGTCTCCAGTCAAGGGTCTGTGTCTGTAGCTGGTCTCCAGCCAAGGGTCTGTGTCTGTAGCTGGTCTCCAGCCAAGGGTCTGTGTCTGTAGCTGGTCTCCAGCCAAGGGTCTGTCTGTAGCTGGTCTCCAGCCAAGGGTCTGCGTCTGTAGCTGGTCTCCAGCCAAGGGTCTGCGTCTGTAGCTAGTCTCCAGCCAAGGGTCTGTGTCTGTAGCTGGTATCCAGCCAAGGGTCTGTATCTGTAGCTAGTCTCCAGCCAAGGGTCTGTGTCTGTAGCTGGTCTCCAGTCAAGGGTCTGTATCTGTAGCTAGTCTCCAGCCAAGGGTCTGTGTCTGTAGCTGGTCTCCAGTCAAGGGTCTGTGTCTGTAGCTGGTCTCCAGCCAAGGGTCTGTGTCTGTAGCTGGTCTCCAGCCAAGGGTCTGTGTCTGTAGCTGGTCTCCAGCCAAGGGTCTGTCTGTAGCTGGTCTCCAGCCAAGGGTCTGCGTCTGTAGCTGGTCTCCAGCCAAGGGTCTGCGTCTGTAGCTAGTCTCCAGCCAAGGGTCTGTGTCTGTAGCTGGTATCCAGCCAAGGGTCTGTATCTGTAGCTAGTCTCCAGCCAAGGGTCTGTGTCTGTAGCTGGTCTCCAGCCAAGGGTCTGCGTCTGTAGCTGGTCTCCAGCCAAGGGTCTGTGTCTGTAG
This sequence comes from Chirona hameri, assembly GCA_036785665.1. NCBI lineage: Eukaryota > Metazoa > Arthropoda > Thecostraca > Balanomorpha > Balanidae > Chirona > Chirona hameri. The sequence continues at coordinate 4,092 of JAXIVJ010018373.1, read as the reverse complement.
CTGGTCTCCAGCCAAGGGTCTGTGTCTGTAGCTGGTCTCCAGCCAAGGGTCTGTGGCTGTAGCTGGTCTCCAGCCAAGGGTCTGTGTCTGTAGCTGGTCTCCAGCCAAGGGTCTGTGTCTGTAGCTGGTCTCCAGCCAAGGGTCTGTGTCTGTAGCTGGTCTCCAGCCAAGGGTCTGCGTCTGTAGCTGGTCTCCAGCCAAGGGTCTGTGTCTGTAGCTGGTCTCCAGTCAAGGGTCTGTGTCTGCAGCTAGTCTCCAGCCAAGGGTCTGCGTCTGTAGCTGGTCTCCAGCCAAGGGTCTGTGTCTGTAGCTAGTCCCCAGCCAAGGGTCTGTATCTGTAGCTGGTCTCCAGCCAAGGGTCTGTGTCTGTAGCTAGTCTCCAGCCCGAGGTCTGTATCTGTAGCTAGTCTCCAGCCAAGGGTCTGTGTCTGTAGCTAGTCTCCAGCCCGAGGTCTGTATCTGTAGCTAGTCTCCAGCCAAGGGTCTGTGTCTGTAGCTGGTCTCCAGCCAAGGGTCTGTGTCTGTAGCTGGTCTCCAGCCAAGGGTGTGTCTGTAACTAGTCTCCAGCCAAGGGTCTGTGTCTGTAACTAGTCTCCAGCCAAGGGTCTGTGTCTGTAGCTGGTCTCCAGCCAAGGGTCTGTGTCTGTAGCTGGTCTCCAGCCAAGGGTCTGTGTCTGTAGCTAGTCTCCAGCCCGAGGTCTGTATCTGTAGCTAGTCTCCAGCCAAGGGTCTGTGTCTGTAGCTGGTCTCCAGCCAAGGGTCTGTGTCTGTAGCTGGTCTCCAGCCAAGGGTCTGTGTCTGTAACTAGTCTCCAGCCAAGGGTCTGTGTCTGTAACTAGTCTCCAGCCAAGGGTCTGTGTCTGTAGCTGGTCTCCAGCCAAGGGTCTGTGTCTGTAACTAGTCTCCAGCCAAGGGTCTGTGTCTGTAGTTAGTCTCCAGTCAAGGGTCTGTGTCTGTAGCTAGTCTCCAGCCAAGGGTCTGTGTCTGTAGCTGGTCTCCAGCCAAGGGTCTGTGTCTGTAGCTAGTCTCCAGCCAAGGGTCTGTGTCTGTAGTTAGTCTCCAGTCAAGGGTCTGTGTCTGTAGTTAGTCTCCAGTCAAGGGTCTGTGTCTGTAGCTAGTCCCCAGCCAAGGGTCTGCGTCTGTAGCTGGTCTCCAGCCAAGGGTCTGTGTCTGTAACTAGTCTCCAGCCAAGGGTCTGTGTCTGTAGCTAGTCTCCAGCCAAGGGTCTGTGGCTGTAACTAGTCTCCAGCCAAGGGTCTGTGTCTGTAGTTAGTCTCCAGCCAAGGGTCTGTGTCTGTAACTAGTCTCCAGCCAAGGGTCTGTGTCTGCAGCTAGTCTCCAGCCCGAGGTCTGTATCTGTAGCTAGTCTCCAGTCAAGGGTCTGTGTCTGTAGTTAGTCTCGAGCCAAGGGTCTGTGTCTGTAGCTAGTCCCCAGCCAAGGGTCTGCGTCTGTAGCTAGTCCCCAGCCAAGGGTCTGCGTCTGTAGCTAGTCTCCAGCCAAGGGTCTGTGTCTGTAGTTAGTCTCCAGTCAAGGGTATGTGTCTGCAGCTAGTCTCCAGCCAAGGGTCTGTATCTGTAGCTAGTCTCCAACCAAGGGTCTGTGTCTGTAGTTAGTCTCCAGCCAAGGGTCTGTGTCTGTAGCTAGTCTCCAGCCAAGGGTCTGTGTCTGTAGCTAGTCTCCAGCCAAGGGTCTGTGTCTGTAGTTAGTCTCCAGCCAAGGGTCTGTGTCTGTAGTTAGTCTCCAGCTGCATACAGTGATGACGCCACCCCTCTCGACCGGCTGACGCCCCCTCCCTCCCTTCAGACTAGAGTGATGTCCCTGTCTGCACCGACTGCGCACCGGAGGTCAGCATCAGCCGCTGCTGGTCGTCCTCGGGTCGGACGGCGCCGCACTGGCCGGTCGGGTCGATCGGATCTTCCGGGTCACGCACCAGCGTCACGCGTACGTTGTCCCAGGCGGCCGCAGACTGTCGGAGCAGAACAGCGTCACAGGACTACTCATGGGAACTGAAATACCACCCACCCGCACGCACGCACGCACGCACGCACGCACGCACGCACGCACGCACGCACGCACGCACGCACGCACGCACGCACGCACGCACGCACGCACGCACGCACGCACGCACGCACGCACGCACGCACGCACGCACGCACGCACGCACGCACGCACGCACGCACGCACGCACGCACGCACGCACGCACGCACGCACGCACGCACGCACGCACGCACGCACGCACGCACGCACGCACGCACGCACGCACGCACGCACGCACGCACGCACGCACGCACGCACGCACGCACGCACGCACGCACGCACGCACGCACGCACGCACGCACGCACGCACGCACGCACGCACGCACGCACGCACGCACGCACGCACGCACGCACGCACGCACGCACGCACGCACGCACGCACGCACGCACGCACGCACGCACGCACGCACGCACGCACGCACGCACGCACGCACGCACGCACGCACGCACGCACGCACGCACGCACGCACGCACGCACGCACGCACGCACGCACGCACGCACGCACGCACGCACGCACGCACGCACGCACGCACGCACGCACGCACGCACGCACGCACGCACGCACGCACGCACGCACGCACGCACGCACGCACGCACGCACGCACGCACGCACGCACGCACGCACGCACGCACGCACGCACGCACGCACGCACGCACGCACGCACGCACGCACGCACGCACGCACGCACGCACGCACGCACGCACGCACGCACGCACGCACGCACGCACGCACGCACGCACGCACGCACGCACGCACGCACGCACGCACGCACGCACGCACGCACGCACGCACGCACGCACGCACGCACGCACGCACGCACGCACGCACGCACGCACGCACGCACGCACACACACACACACACACACACACACACACACACACACACACACACACACACACACACACACACACACACACACACACACACACACACACACACACACACACACACACACACACACACACACACACACACACACACACACACACACACACACACACACACACACACACACACACACACACACACACACACACACACACACACACACACACACACACACACACACACACACACACACACACACACACACACACACACACACACACACACACACACACACACACACACACACACACACACACACACACACACACACACACACACACACACACACACACACACACACACACACACACACACACACACACACACACACACACACACACACACACACACACACACACACACACACACACACACACACACACACACACACACACACACACACACACACACACACACACACACACACACACACACACACACACACACACACACACACACACACACACACACACACACACACACACACACACACACACACACACACACACACACACACACACACACACACACACATAGAGCGACCAGACAAAAGACAAACCTCGATCTCGCTCACCGTGCCGGGGCCGCCGTCCTGTCCAGGTACGGCTCGTACTACGACCTTGTCATCATTCAGGTCCCAACACAGTATGTGTCTTGCCTGTCGGCTCCGCCGGTACACTCTGACAGTAACCGGATATCGCCCGCACCGAGACTGGACCCGACTGCGCCACTACGTGCGGCTCCACCGGTACACTCCGACAGTAACCCCATATCGCCCGCACCGAGACTGGACCCGACTGCGCCCCTACGTGCGGCTCCACCGGTACACTCCGACAGTAACCGGATATCGCCCGCATTGAGACTGGACCCGACTGCGCCCCTGCGTGCCTCATCCTGACCCGGGCCGGCTTCTCTCAGGCGTACCTGCGGCTCATAGCGCACAACCAGGTCGTAGTCGAGGGTGCGCTCGATGTTGTCCACGTCGAACTCGATGAAGGAGTTCTCGAAGACGCGCGTAAAGCCCGGCCCTGTCCAGCTGGTGCGCCGTCCGTCCCGGTACGGCTCCCGCACCACCGTCTGGGACCGCTGCCGGGAGAGAACAGACGCTATAGGACCAACAGCAAACCGCAGCCACCACTACAACACTATCTGATTACGGTGG
>JAXIVJ010018372.1:0-17500 GCA_036785665.1 Chirona hameri | reverse complement strand
GGGGCTCGCAGTGACGTCATCTCTGTCCCCCAGTGAGAGGACACGCACCCCGTCTTCGGAGCGTGGCGCCCTGGGGCCCGCAGTTACGTCATTTCTGTTCCCCAGGGAGAGGACATGCACCCGTCTTCGGAGCGTGGCGCTCTGGGGGCCCGCAGTGACGTCATTTCTGTTCCCCAGGGAGAGGACACGCACCCCGTCTTCGGAGCGTGGCGCTCTGGGGGCCCGCAGTGACGTCATCTGTCCCCCAGGGAGAGGACACGCACCCCGTCTTCGGAGCGTGGCGCTCTGGGGGCCCGCAGTGACGTCATCTCTGTCCCCCAGGGAGAGGACACGCACCCCGTCTTCGGAGCGTGGCGCTCTGGGGGCCCGCAGTGACGTGTAGTGCCGACTCGGCCGGCCTGGGACCTTCGAGCACCAGCAGCGCATCTGTATGACGAGCTGAAGCTGCGTGGAGCCCGTATCGTGCAGGTCACGTACCCGCGCACGGCCAACAACGACAAGGAGCTGACGCTGACTCGCGGGGGAGTACCTCGAGGTGGGTACTGCGGCCGGGGGAGAAAGACGTCGAGGCGGGACCTCGAGGGTGGGTACTGCGGCCGGGAGAGAAAGACGGTGAGGCGCGACCTCGAGGTGGGTACTGCGGCCGGGGGAGAAAGACGGTGAGCCGCGACCTTCGAGGTGGGTACTGCGGCCGGGGGGAGAAAGACGTCGAGGCGCGACCTCGAGGTGGGTACTGCGGCCGGGAGAGAGGAGGATAATGGGGTGAATGTGGTGATGGTTGAAACGCCCTGCAGCTGGTTTTTCCAGCTGCAGGGGGTGAAGCGGAGGTGCTGTGGAGGTTACAGGAGTAGACGTGTTGCTTAGCTTAGCGTGTTGTGGAGGTCTGAGTCCGAATCTGCATCTGATCTATAATGTTTCTGTAGCAGCGGAGAGAGCAGTTTGTTTTCATTTCGAGGTCGCGTCGGTTGTTCCTATTGCTGTGTGGTACCTAGTGATTACGGTCGGAGACGACACTGGAAGCGGGAGATGATCAGTCGTTGTCATCCTGTGACGATCGGTAATATCCCCCTGTCGCCCATCCTGGAGATGACATAATCATAGCGTAACAATGGGTGGCGTCTTTGTCGATGATGGATGACAGCTCGGGTGCGTAGCGCATCATCGGGCTACGAGCGGCGGTGACAATACGTGTCCTCAAACGCCATTGTGAAACCGGAGAGATCGCGACTCGCTCCGGCCGGGCCGCAGAGCAGCCGGTGTGCCTCCGCCGTGACCCCGGCCGGCCGGCCCGACCTCTGATCGTGACCACGCGCTGACCTCTGACCCCTGACCTCTGACCTCCGTCGGAAGGTGATTGATGACAGCCGGAAGTGGTGGAGGGCCAGGAACAACCGCGGGCAGACGGCCCACGTGCCGCACACCATCATCACGCCCGTCGGCCCCGACGACTCGGTCAGTACTCACCACTGGTGGTCCACAGACGCATCTCAGGTCACGCTGTTCGCTAGTTAAATGGTAGGACCCCAGAAGAAATTCCACTTTGGATTTTATCTGCGAATCGGAGTCCTTTAGGTAGGCGGAAGTCTATGAATGCATTTTAATTAGATATCCTATCGCATAATACCAGCTCCAAAGTGAGAACAAATTTTCAACATGCGCACATTTTAGTCACACTTGTTGACGTTGTATACATTGTTGTGCTTTAACCCGCGAGTTACTGGGGTATATTTCATAACGCGACTTACTGGGGGTGGGGGGGGGGGTGGGGGGGGGGGGGGGCTATTCTTAGCCCCCCTCTGATCTCCGGAACTACTGGACCGAATGTAAAAATTCAAACGGCATTCGATATCCCTGTGATATTTATCGAGGGAAACATAATTTTGTTGACCTCGGGGTCACCGATGACGTCACAGATCAGGTCAAGTACAAAATGTTTGACCGTGTCAAAAGGTCTCGATGGATGGAATTGTCGCGCAAAATTGCGATATTAAACGCATAAACTGTCGATAAATCGGTATCATTCGTGTGTCTGACACTTCTAAGTACCTTTCTAAGCTGTTTATGACCTTGGGTCAGGTCAAGGTCATCCGAGGTCACGAGGTCAAACTGCAGATTACGGTCATTATGCGTTGTAACACATGTTTATGGGTTTGTTTTTCGTCTAGAACGCGAAAAATGACCTTAGAACATTGCTTGTTTCATATAAATATAAGTAAAAAGCAAAAATGGAAATGCGTTTTTTATGCATAGTAATGCTGCGAGAAGTGGTCGATTTTTGTCATTTAAAAGTGATAACTCGGTCATTTTTAAAGATATCGACTTTAAATTTGGTACACATATTCACCGCATACATCTCGATCATATATATTCCGGTTTTTGGATAATTTTGATTTTTTCTTGAAAATTTTGTAAAAAAAAAAAATGTATTTGGATTTCTCAAAATTTTGAATTTCGAAAAAACTCAAAAATCCGAGATAGCAGTTTGATAGCCCGGTCTATTGTTAGTAATTTGATTGATAACAATTTAGTTTATCTCAAATATCGTACCTTTGACAGCGTTTTCTGCAAACCATTATTTTGCAACAAAAACCGAAGAACATGACGTCACTCTGACGTCATTCCCGGTTGACCTATCATAGCCTCATATTTTTTCGTTTGCCAACATGTGTAGAATTGATGTGAGAGAAGGTACTGCAAGTTTGGTGACGATACCAGTGTTCGTTTAGGAGTTATTGCAAAATAACGGGAGGGGGGGAGCAAAAAATAGCCCCCCCAGTAATTCGCGGGTTAAGGCTTAAAATGTTACACGCCGCCGTCCTGAGCCTCTTCTCTTCCGGCAGGACCCGGCCGCCTCTGCCGACTGGGTGAAGAAGGAGAAGCAGGGCAAGAAAGGTGAATTCCGGTACATGTAGTGGTGTCCGCTTCTTTCCGTCCCGCCCGGGACGTGTGGGCACCATGCTGTGACGCCACGCACTTCCCGGGCACGTCCGCCCGTCGGCCGCTTGAGCACCGTGTTTGTGTCGTCATGTGTGACGTGTTTGTGACGTCACAGCGAGCTGGGCGTGCGGTGTGCCGAGGCCAGTTTGTGAAGCAGAATCGACAAAACTGCGAACATTTTATTTTTGTTTTGGAAATTCCCAGCTATGTTCGTGAATTACCCTTGGACTGACGACAGTTCTTTGAAGATTTCGACATGAATTTAGATGTTCGCAGTTTTGTCGGTTCAGCTTTGTGAAACTAGTCCAACGTCCGTCCGCTGCGTATGGGTACGCTCACCGGTACGCCTGGGTACTTGTAGTGATTATACGTCTGTAAAGTGGTTGTCCGTCAAGGTCTTTGCCCTGACGACTCTCAACCAGTCGGGAACAGGGCTCCCATCCCCAGGAAGGGATGTCAGGAGCCCCCTTGGGACCGCGTCGATCGTTGGTTCTCATTCTAGTGCGGGGATAACCGCCAAGAACCGCTGGCTCACAGAGGGCTCTGCGATCGATTTGACTCAACAGCGCCAGTCGCCAGTCAAAACGAAAATGGATCCGGTTTTTAATCGCGAGTGGTCGCGAGCTGGCCAGACATTTGTTCGAAGGGAAAGCTAAATCGAGACGATGTGTCTAACTGGAGTGGGTGAGCAGTGCGAATGCGATGGATTGATTAAGATTGGATGGTATGCATATTTAATTATTTCTCATTTTACTGTGTTTCTCGCGTCAGCTGACACGTCTTGGTCAGTATCTGACACTCCTGTGTGATTGCCAACATGCCAATTGACGAGCCGAAACCGAGCATCGAACTCATAATAGCAGTGTGCGTCCGCCGCGCGCAGCTCATAAACACCGTGACCAAACGGTCAGTTTGGTCACAAGCCGTGTTTGCCGACCTGTAACATAACCGTTTAACCGTCCACTGGGCCTCGTTGGACACGGGTTTGCCGACCGACAGAGACGTGTGCGAATCTCGGCAATGTTTGATGGAGGCATTGGTGGACGAGTTCGGCTAACGTTGAAGTGCAAGCGATTCGGTCACGCTACAGGTTCCCGGTGCTCTTTGCAGGACAGCTGCGAATATCAACTCATGCTGTTCTGGTTTGTGTGTTTTGTCTTGTTCCCGCTTCTGTTGAATCTTGGTTTGGAGTCCGGATCATTCCACCATCGAGGAGTATGCTCGTACGAGCCAGACACAGCTTCCAGCAGCTAAAATACATACTGTGTCGAATTCTCCCAAATCAAACTTAATAGCATAGGCGTCGCGCAACCGAATCTCCTGTTGTATATTTGCTCGCCAAGCTAGGCATGTTCGGTGTGTTTGTGTGTGTGAGAAGTGCCTGGGCTTGTGCGAGTGCCTCTGGGTGGGTGGATTGTTGGAAAACGCTCCGACTTCCGGCACTTCTGCCGTATGTTAATATGGACCATTTTTATGTGAGCGTATGCTTTGGTCCGAATTGGCTGCATGCTGCCTAATTTTAATAGCACGGCTTTGCAGGATCAATCAATAAAAGTTGACTTCTTGTTATTGTTTTTCACATCGACGATTATCCTGGTTCTTCTGATAAAAATGTCCCAAATCAGAGTGATGGATGGAGCGGATGCATCTTAATATTGGAGGCATTTATCACCTGTTCTGTCTATCTTTGATAAATAGACAAATACTCTGCTGTTATATTAGCTTGTGATAGCTAACTTCAGGTTTTGGCTCTTGCTTCCGGTCGTTCGCAAAATTTATATTTTGTCCCGCAAGCGCATATTCAACATTCAAGAAGGAATAACTATCGCAAGTTTCGCTGACAACGATGCTAATCAAGATCAAACGAGGAGCGACATATTACGCAACTCAAACAATTAATTAGTGACTTAAGAAAAACTTTCGCACAACAGGAAGGAATGTTTCCGATTCCACTGCGTGATGTCTGCATTGCATTGTTTGGGTACGCTTACCGTCTGTGCACTGCTTACCTTGTGTCCCTGCACATACTCTGTGTGTAAACTTCTCAGGTCCAGTGATGGCTTCCAACTCACAATCATCCAGGTATGTATCATATTCAATAGCCCAAAACCGCTTTTATTATGTTTTCTTGTACGAATAATTGCATTGATGAACTCAATGATGTTACATAGACAACACAGTGTCCTTCCGTGAAACGGAAAAGCTCTGCATGTGTTCGGTACACGGACAGTGACAGTGCAGAGCGACATTCTTTTCATTGCGGCATGCAGGCCGCTAGCCAGATTAAGTGTTTACCTGTCTTTTAATGGATATAACTGTTCAGCTGAAATAATATATATTGTTTATGACTGAATTCTAGCTCCTGTCCGACCCCCACCCCCCCCCCCCAAAAAAAAAAACGCATACACATACAAATTGTATTCTTTCAGGAAACCAGGTTGGCATTTAGTTTTGACACTTCAAATATTTAACCAAATGCCCAATCCACCTGGTGTAACCTGCTCTGCTCTGACCTGTGTGCTCAGACCCGGAGCCCTACTCTCCATACACGAGCGACGACGAGCCGCCAGCACGTCACGCCCCGACTCCAACCCCGACGCCGCCTCCTCCGCCGCCGCCGCCACCGCCGCCGCCACCACCCCCGGCTATCTATCACGTGGCACCGCTGGCTCCGCCCGCCCGCTCGGACCGGCCCAGACGCAGGCCGCAGCAGGAAGGTAGGTCAACGCCGTCGCGCGAGACGTTCAGACAGGGGCCATATGAGGATCTGAGTGGGGACACGCGTGATAGTACGCAACCAGACTTGTGGTCGGTGGAATCCACGGACTTCACTTGTTCTCGTCATGACGTCAACCCGTCGGGTCCCGTTAATGGTCAGGCTCACTTCAGCTGAGATGTATTTTGGTAGATAAATACGGATGTTATGGACTTCAGAACATACGTAGTTCATATGACTGGGCATATATTCAACTGGGCACTTTCTTATAACTAAAGAACTATACCTATTAGGCCGGGTCATGGAAAACATATTTCAGATTAATAGTGGAATTATCATGCGCTGTCATTACAAGCTTACATGATTTTGTGTTGATTTTTTCAAATCAAATTTGGAGGTGGCGACCGGCCTCTTTTGATGGAACTTTTGCCAGTTTTTCGTCAATATCGTACATTTTGGCATTCATATTTTGTAACGTTTTTGTAAAATATCCTTTTCGAATTCTCCGTATGCTGTTTGACAGCCGTAGTGAGTTTCATAAAGTTATAATATACATTGAAGCTGTTAAAAGCTGAAAAATCGGGATACGGTATATATACTCTGGTTGCATTTTGTCACATGCAGGTCACCTCTCTCAGAGGCTCGCGTCCACCTTGTCGACACGTCGCTCCATCGGGTGAACATTTCCCGGATCGCTACAGGCGACTCATCGTGCATCAGTGCGCTAAACACTTTGACAAGGTCACGGCGCACTACCAGAGTCTCGATCCTTGGCCAGTTCAGTGACTTAAGAGCCGGTGTGATGTGGTGATACTTTTTGAATCCAGTGACGAGCCTCGCTGCAAAGTTAATAACTTTTTGAATTTTGTGTAGCTGACCCTTGGCAGCCGCAGCCCACACGCTCAGGCAGTAAGTGATGTGTGGAAAGACGTAGGCCTGAATGATAATTTTGATGACATCACTGGAGAAGTAATGCCGAAACTTGTACAGGGTTACAAGAATTCGGTTGCATTTCTGGACTACAGCCGTCACATGCGCCCCCCAAGTCAGCCCGGCGTCGATAATAACGCCCAGAACCTTGACCTTCTCCGAAGGTCGTACTGTCGAGTCGCCGATTTTGAAGTAGAAGTTTGCCGACTTTTTCAGATTTTGCCTAGACCCGACTAGCATGAAGTCTGTTTTTCCTTCGTTCTTTTCAGTGAATTAGCGTTAAACCAGGTCTGGAGCTCTTTTACAGTGGCTTCTAGTCTGTGTTTTATATCATCGAGGCCGAACCCGTCCGGAGACGTGCAGTCCAGGTGCACTGTGTCATCAGCGTAGGTAGTCAAACTTCCGTGAGACAAGTAGCACGGCAGGTCGGCGGTAAACAATATAAAGAGAATCGGTCCAATAATCGAGCACTGGGGCACTCCGCATGAAACCGGCAAACAGCATCGTCCCCAGAGCAATCTGCCCTCGGCCGCTCAAATAACTACGGAACCATTCAATGTCCATAACACAGTACCAAGACAGTTTTGCGAGGAGGCAGTCGTGGTCGACGCTGTCGAACGCCTTAGATAGGTCGACTGTCGTCACCGACGATACGAGCCCTCTGTCGGTGTTCTTGACCAGACGCTCGACGGCGGCGAGCACGGCGTCCTCGGTAGAGTGGCGCACCCTATACGCATACTGAGATGGGCTAAGCAGATAGGCCTAGCCAAGATAACTAGTCAGTTGACAGCATACTACTTTCTCCAAGATTTTTGACAAGACACTGAGAAGTGAAATAGGACGATTGTTCGATGGCACAGTAGGGTCGCCTGATTTGGGTATCGGGACGACACACGCCGTCTTCCATGCGTCAGGGAACACTTTGGTGGTCAACGAGAGGTTAATGAGGCGAAGCAAGTGTGGACCGATCACCGGAAATCGCTGACGAACGGCCTCCAGAGGAATCTCGTCCAGTCCCACCGCTCGCGACGCACTCATCTTCCTGACAGACCGGGACAGTTCCGGGAGAGTAACAGGTATGAACTGGAAACCCGTTGAACAGACAGTAGGCGGCCTGAGGTCCCCACGGCCCGCAATGACGCCCCCCCCCCGCAATCCGGCAGCGATGCGAGGTCTGACGTCCGCGAAGTAGCGGTTGAATTCGTCCGCCCTCTCCTCAGCGCCCCCTCGGTCCGAGGGCAGCGCGCCGCCAGCCAGCTCGGGGGGAGGCCATGGCGAACCTCTTGAAAGTCGACCAGAAGCACCCGCGGTCGCCCGAGGTCAGCTCGCCGCACAGGAACTGCCGCCTGGCCGCGATAAGCCGACTCTTGACGCTGTTGTTCCGCAGCTCAATGAAGTCCGCCTTCGCCTCCGGCGTGCGCAGGCACAGCCACGTGTCGGGAGCACTGTCCCGCTCAGCCATGAGCGCGCGCAGGTCTGGGTCCCCCAGCCAGGGACAGCTCGGCCGCGGCGTCTGGAGACAGGACAGGTACCGGGCCTCACGTCTGGAGACAGGACAGGTACCGGGCCTCACGTCTGGAGACAGGACAGGTACCGGGCCTCACGTCTGGAGGAAGGACAGGCACCGGCCCTCACGTCTTGAGACAGGACAGGTACCGGGTCTCACGTCTGGAGACAGAACAGGCACCGGCCCTCACGTCTGGAGACAGGACAGGTACCGGGCCTCACGTCTGGAGACAGGACAGCTACGGGGATTGGAGGAAGGGCAGGTACCGGACCTCATGTCTGGAGGCAGGACAGGTACCTGTCCTGTCTCGAGAGTCGGATCAAGCTGATGCAGTCAAATTTGTTTGGCACGCACTCCTCCACACCCACTTTAAATCCATTTTCCATGGAGTTAATCTGCTGGTGTTCCATTTCAGTCAGTGGCGACGGAAGATATTTTCGGATGGGGGGGGGGGGGGGGCAAAGAAACCCAGGGGCCCCTCGGCCAAAGAGCCCCCTCCCCACGGCCAAAGGACCCCCCCCCCAAAAAAAAAAATGGCGCGAAATGGTATCTTTTCGTATTTAGGCCACTATATTTTGTAGCGCCTCTAAATGGTCGCAAAAAAACGTCGGACAGGCCCATGTTGAAGTTTCAGGCCTTACGAGGGCCCCTTAGGCGAACCGAGGGCCTTCTGTCGGTCTTCGACAGAAGGCCCTCGGTTCGACAGAAACCGAGGGCCCCTCAGGCTGGCTGGGGGCACCTCGGGGCCCTCGGTCAATGTTTCGGTCAAAAAGAAAGAAAAAAACGAACCAACTTCTTGAATTAAAACTTGTACTCTTACAAATGTATGGGGGGGGGGGGCAAAATCATGTTTGCCCCCTCCCCACTTCTTGAGTGGGAGGGGGAAGCTGTCCCATGTCCCTTATCCTGCCCCCCCCTGATCTTACCTTATCCGCCGCCACCGATTTCAGTGCGTGTGGAGCTCCTCTGCAGATCTCCGCAGCCGGGAAACTGCACCTAGTGCATACATTGCAAGCCCTCTCAATAGATGGCGCTGTGAGCGGGTGCCTTAAAATCCTGACAGGAAATGCAGAGAAACAGCTTCATTGTCCATGATAACTCCATGACAATCACTACGGTTGTCAAACAGCATACGGATAATTCGAAAATGATATTTTCAGAAAATTGTAAAAAATAATACATGCGATATTGACGAAAAAATAGGATAAGTGTCCCGCAAAAAGAGGCTGGTTGGCACCTCTAAATTTGATTTGAAAAATGTCAAAAAAATAATGTAAGGTTGTAATGATATAGTGCATAACAATTTAATTATTAATATGTGCATGCTCGCAAAAACCTATCGAATGACCCGGCCTAAATGACCTATACCCAGTGCATAATCTAGTATGTCCTTGGGTCCAGAATATGACTCGTTTATGCTCAAAAGTTGCATCTCAGCTGAAGTATGTGGCGGCAGCGAGCCCCGATCGTTATCTGGACCCGAAGGGCTGATACCGTGACGGGAGTAAGTCAAGCCCGTTGATTCTACCAAGCACAAGTCTGTTAAAGCAACAGAAATGCTGATTATTGATGAAAAAATTGTTGAAACACCCACAGGTATGGCTGTGGGAGCTTGATTCGTATCATACGCGGGTATTCACTTGCGGCACGCTTCGCAAGGTTATGGCGCGAAATATCCTATGACAATAGTTTTCAGCAGAAAGGGTATGGTTACCCCCATTCTGACGACCTGACCTGGCTACTCGTATCTTCCTTCCCCCTAATGCGCAGGCCGCAGGACTTGTCAAGCCATGCGGTACAGCATAACTTCAGGCGTTTACTACTAATGCCATCTAGGGACATAAATAGAAGTTGACATGTTTGATGTTGCTCCTAGTCAAGGCCGATGGTAATGGTATGCCACGTTGGATTGTGGGTGTTGATGGCATTCCCTGTGTACTGTCAGCAGCGGCAGCGCCGAACTTTGACGAGGAGCTGCGCTCAGTGGTAGGAACGTGGAGGAAGATGCGGAAGATAAAGATTCCCAAGACGCCGGATGCGGCTCTCTATCAGCACTCGTCACCCGCTGAAGTCCAGGAATGGCTCAAAATCAAGAAATTCTCTGCCAGGTTAGTATTGCCTCCCATGGGCGCCACATAACCCCGGAGTTGCGGCGCCCTAAAACCTCAAAACACACATATATTGCCTCCCTCACACGAGTGGGACAAACTCAAAATCAACGAAATTTAGGCCCAGTGTGTTTGTAGCATTTTATGAACTGTGAATAATATCTTCATTTCGCCGAAGCCATTGTATCCAACTCTATATCTATATCAGTATCTACCACACTACGCCTCAGGCCGTCACAATGACCTTACAGCACAAGAGCGACCGGTCGAATAACCCTCGCCAGTGCAGGGTCCGATACCTACGTGACCGTGCGGGGGTACGGGGTACGACCCCCTGGCGTTTCGCCCCTAATTGAGCTAGAGGTTCGATTAAAAAACGAGCATGTTGCTTGTGACGAGAGGAAGCCGTGGATACTAGATTTTAAGGTCCTAAGCCATTATGTGACATCTGGGGTCATGTCAATGACCCCGATGTCATCCAAATCGTGCATGTGTAAAGATTTAATTATAATTTAGCTACAGTCGTGAGTGAAATTGCAGCACATTTATTGTCGTTAGAGGAATGCATTTCCATTAACTTTAGATCCCTGTTGACCTTTAACCTGATGACCTGATGACCTGATTTTACTGTTGACCTTTGATCTAATATCACTATATCCGCATTCATGCTTGTCCATCATAAACGGCTGTTTTGTGTTTATCTACAATTGGTTGAGATCTGCAAAACACACTTGGCCGTGAAATGTTCTTAAAATCAACGGGAGGTCAAAAGGTCATCTTAGATCATCGGAAGTCAGCGGCCTCGGTTAACCTGTGACATAGAATGACCCGAATTGAACCTATAAATTATAATTATGAAAAATAGGTGCCAAATTTGAAATCTGCGTCACAAAATGTCCTAGAAACTACCAGAGTCCAAAAAAGTTATCTCAGGTCAGTGACCTCGATTGACCTGTGAAAGTGCATGACCCCAGTGTAACATACAATTATGTAAAATGGATGTCAAAATTGAAATCAGCGTCACAAAATGTCCTAGAAACTGCCAGAGGCCAAAACAGTAATATCAGGTCATCGGAGGTCAGTGACCTCGGTTGACATGTGAAAAGGTCAAACGAGGTTATGATCTCAGTGGAAACCATAAATGTCACCTGTTAGCACCTGTGCGCATGCTCCTGAACAACATGCACTCGGAAACTGCACAAATTACAAGCATCGATACTACGGGACGCCAATTGCCTCTGGCATGACCTTGATCAACAAGTCATAGGTCACGGGTCATGGGGAGTAGAAATTTGGAATTTTCATAGTATATGTCACATTCTTCAAAAGTAGGGTACTGAATGTTTCATCGCAATCGGTGAATACATACGCGAGTTATTCCCGAAAAACCGAGGGGGGGGGGGCAGGGGGTGGCATCCATCCCCCCCGGCACTGGCGAGGGATAACACTAAATATGATCAGTCGGTTGTTGAAACGTATTTTTAGAACACCTATATGTACATACATTACCGAACACCCAACATTGCCTGTTTAGGATGAAATCAAGCCGAACAATATCCGAAAATGCGTTACATTGTGACAACGTGTAATGCTCGCAGGGTCTGCAAGGCTCTAAAGGACACAAATGCAAATGGAGAGAAACTGTTCCAACTGGACAAAAAGAAACTGGTTAAGCTATTCGGCCAAGAGGAAGGAACAAGGCTATATTCGCAGATCACTGTACAGAAGAAAAATAACGGGGTAAGTATTTTAGCTGTTACAATGGCTGGAATATAACTCAGATATTGTTTCAAATCTATATTTGTAATACTGTGTGCGTAACCTGAAGTTTAACCCATATATTTCCCATCAGACTGGTTATTGTTTCGACACTGATTGGATCCATTGGAATCGTTTAATCAAAATTCATTGAATAAAACAAAAATTGATTCACCACCAGATATTTTGATTCATGAATCGTGATTGAATCCAAACCAGCATCAAATCAAGTCTGATTGAATCAAAATATTAACGATTCTTAACGATTCAAGTACACTGGTAAATTGTGTAAAAAAAATTGTGCAGTCCCAGTGGCTACTTTCATTTATACTGAAATACTATTGCTGTAACAATGTTTTCATGATTATATATATGCATGTTTCCATTTTTATTGATTTGACATAAATTCACCTCATATATTTAAAGGTTGAATCAAACGTGAATCGATTACAATATTTGTTTTAATTCTTTGAATCAGAAGGAATCAATTCTCAAAATTGTACCCGTGAATCAAACGGTGATTGAATCATTCAGATTACAAAATGAATCATGATTGAATCGTTCCCAAAAAGTTGAATCAATAACCAGTCTGTTTCCCATACGAGTCTTTTTCCGTCCTATACCGTGTTGGATCGTTCATCGTCATGTGCGTTGCTTCATGGTTGTCAAACAATGCACGCTTTAATAATAATAAGTACTTTTATACCATTTAGGTCAGTAGCTCTCAGCGTCAAGGTCAGTCAAGGTTGATGGTTTGATGAACAGAATGACTCGTTACCCCCTCCCCGATTGCGCAGACTGCAGTTCTCGGCTTCAAGCTATGCGGTACAGTATAACTTCAGGCGTCTACTACTAGTGCCATCTAGGGACAGTAATATGAGTAGACACGTGTGCTGAGACTAAGAGACACGTGCTCTTAGTCTCAGGTAGTGGTTCTCAACGTATAGCATTCACAACACGCCAACCGTAACACAAAGCTGAACATCATCTAGCATTAATTGGTTTTGATGTTTTGTTTTTTTGCGATGTGGCGACAGCGAAGCAGAAACTGGGATAGGTGTATGTGCCTTACGTGACATCATCAAACGAATCAGCTACAATTTCTGACTTACCTGCTCAATCGCCATTACCCGCCCGAAGACTCCATTGCCCCAAGAGGGGTAATTATACCCTTATTTGAAAATCACTGATTTATGTGATTGCATATATATGCATGAAAGACATTAGGTATCTTTAATCCCTTAGTCACTAGCCCGACTTTATTCCATCATCTGATGATCTAACTTGCAACAGCTGATGATTTGAGTGAGCACATTGCATGACGTCCGTTTTCTGACTACACTTACCTACCAGCCACACATACTGCCGCGTGCTGTCCCTGACGTCATCTGAATCGCCATCCACAGTTCAGTACTACCAGAAACGACGACGGATTTTTGAAGGCCATGAAGAAGATGCGTGAGAAGGCCAACGGCAACACCGAAGAGGTGATGGGCGACTTGGACCGCTGCTTCCTCAACGACGACGACAACAGTGACGACAGTGACGAGACGACACCGCAGCCGTCGCCGCCGACGGTACGCCGCAAGTCAACGACGCCCGCCGCGCGCGACGCTCACAGGAATTCAGGTCGGGCCAGGAAGGAGACGTCCCCGTCGCCGACGCCGCGACAGCCGGCGAGGGACGCGGGCCGCGCCAACGGCCACAAACAAAGCAAACCGCAGCCTCAGCATTCGTCACCGCCGAAACATCGCCAGGCGCTCGACTCAGGTTTGTGGAGTTCGGATTGTTGTGAACAGGCCATTGCAATGCTCCCTCAGAGCTCATGTACCAGACGGCAAATACACTGCGACAAATTCATGTTGGAACACCGCCAGTGTTTTTTTTTTATATAATTAAAATTCTCGCCTGTAGTGTTTGTCTGACTCTGACTCGCATCTGCCGTGTTCGTCTAAGTCTGACTCCCAGAGGCACTGTTGACGCTGACTCACCGGCTTTGACTATCACCGGCAGTGTTTGTCTGACTGACTCCAACCAGCAATATCTGTTTGACTCTGACTCCAGTCGGTAGTGTTTTGACTCTAACTCCAATCTGCGGTATTTGTCTGACTCTGACTCTCGCCGGTAACGTTTTGACTCTGTCTCTCGGCACTGTTCTGATGTGACTCTGGCAGGCAGTGCCCGTTTGACTCTGACTCTGGCCGGCAGTGCCCGTTTGACTCTGACTCTGGCCGGCGCTGTTCGTTTGACTCTGACTCTGGCAGGCAGTGCCCGTTTGACTCTGACTCTGGCCGGCAGTGCCCGTTTGACTCTGACTCTGGCCGGCAGTGCCCGTTTGACTCTGACTCTGGCCGGCAGTGCCCGTTTGACTCTGACTCTGGCCGGCGCTGTTCGTTTGACTCTGACTCTGGCAGGCAGTGCCCGTTTGACTCTGACTCTGGCCGGCGCTGTTCGTTTGACTCTGACTCTGGCAGGCAGTGCCCGTTTGACTCTGACTCTGGCCGGCGCTGTTCGTTTGACTCCACTCTGATCGGCAGTGTTCGCACATGACTCGCCCGAGGAGGAGTCAGACGCGGACTCAGTCGACTCGATGGAGTCGAGCAGCACGCTGAGGACCAACATGCAGATGCAGCGCCATCAGCTGGCCATGCGTGCCAACAAGGCGTTCCTGCCCCCACTGTAGCTGGCCGCCACGAGGTCGGGCCAGCGGCCGATAGCCTGACGTACGGAGTCCTCCACCAGGGACGGCAGGCCTGAAGGACACCGGCTTATCGCAAGCGGACGACATCTGGAATGACTTATGGGCGTATGCTACCCGGGAAACGGGGCATATCAGTGATCATTTTAGTGGAGCGACGCGTTAAAAGGACCAGAAGATCGGGAGACAACTGTTTTTTCAGATATGTGCATAAGTGAGAAAGAGT
This sequence comes from Chirona hameri, assembly GCA_036785665.1. Lineage (NCBI taxonomy): Eukaryota > Metazoa > Arthropoda > Thecostraca > Balanomorpha > Balanidae > Chirona > Chirona hameri. The sequence continues at coordinate 2,620 of JAXIVJ010018372.1, read as the reverse complement.
TGTACGTTTTTTTTAAATCTTAACCATGCCTGCTAAAATAAAGGGCCTTTGGCGAGCTATGGGGTTCAAATTGTACAACAAATTGTATTCCACATACGGTTTTAGATGTGTCTATATATAAATGATATACGTGTCTATTGTACATAAATGCTGTGCCTCGAAAATGAAATAATTGCAAATAGCTAGGAGTCATTGGTTGGTTTAGTAATGTTTGTAGTGCTACCAGTCATAACTGAACAGGGCATTTATAACCGTGAGTGTGATCGACATGTATCTGTGATGAATGCGCGTTGGTCGAGGACGATATAACTTATGAATCGTAGTGGGCAGCGAAGATCGAAGTTGTGTAACCACCGACTCGGACCGTAATGGTATTTTTGAGTGGGGCGTATGAGCAAGCTACGTAGCAGTTGGACAGGCAAGCCTTATGAGCGATATGCATTTGAAAGAAATCCAGGTTACGACTCACTATGGACAAGAGCGATGCGTATGATAAGCGTTGCATTTTGAGACCGTAACTGATTATGCTCCAGCTGCGTAAATTGTATCACTGTTTTGTGCTTGCTTTGGCGAATCAAATTGTATATTTATAGTACTATCACGCCCTCTTTGGATGTAGGAAATGCGATCGTATTGAATGGAGAATGGAGATTTAAAGCGACACCAATGCGTCGGAGAACACACGAGACTGGCTGAACCCGACTTCCTCGATTTCTTCAAGTGCCCGGAACAGTTGATGTCAGCTGATGTGTGAGTGTGTGCGAGCGCGCGATTGTGTGTATGCTCTTATGTGGCATGCTCTGTCACTGCTTGACATAGCAGGACAGGCAACATGCAACACTGCAGCGGTGTGAAGAATATCAGGCCGAGTCAATACACGATGTCAACTCATCTCAGCGCCAGTTCGGATAAGCGCAAAAGCCTAGGATGTGGACTCGCGGAATAAGATGAGGCACTGGACTTCGATCCCGTCTGTCCTGTTAGTGTATGGAGCACCGTAACAACTGATCTATAGAATGCACGGCATTTTAAGTAGTCTGGCAAAACATACAATTGTGGTTAAGGTGCTCAATTTATATTTGATTAATTGACTAGTCATCATTCATCAGCTGAGGTGCAAACGGAAGTTGTCACTCGGCCAGTGTCAGCATGGGGGCATGAGACTATCCCTTGGGCCTCTGAGGGGCCATTTAGCCGATGAGATCCGAACCCGACCGAATTATTTTACGTGTTTCACACAAAGCGGATGGGATATTGAAGGCCACGGGTACTTCTGATGGCAGGGACGCTCCTAACGTCTACAATGAGCCCACCCCACGAATAGGCCCCTGTGAATCTGAGTCCTTTGTGAGACGGATTTATGAGAAGGATGGAGGGCACTCCGGCTGAATAACATTCATCACCGTGTTGACTCCAGGAGCCCGCCACGACTGTCACCTGTCGGCTGGATCTACTAAGTAGTGATTCGTTCTTCACCGCATTGTGGCTTGCGATCTCGATGGGGGCAGAGGACAGAGAGCGACAGCGAACTTAATATTCCAGAGAGTGGCGAATCCCATAGATTCCCAGAGAGTGGCGGATCCCAGAGATTTCCAGAGAGTGGCGACTGGGCGGATCCAAAACGGCCAAACAAGTTGGTCCGAGATACAAAGTTCCAGAAATTCGAACTAATTTGAAGCCTTATCTTGATTCCAACTTAGTGCTTATGCACAGTGGCGTAGAGAGGATTTCGCCCAAGGGGGAGGGGGCCAAATAGGATCAGAGGGGCCCTCGTAGCGAAGGGGGGCCCACATAATTTAAACGTTACAGAATGTTGTATGTTGTAAAACAACGACAAATAAGTTTTCGACAACGAAAAAAAGGTGTTTTAATTTTTTTTTAGTCAAAAACTCACAATTTCAAAAACATCCGAGATAGCTATTTTGAATATAATGTCATTTGCTTTCTTTAGACATTTTGTATTTGCAATTTGCTTCAAAACTCGAATTTCTACAATTTGCCAAACATTTATTATTTTTCCACCAAAAATGACATGACATGACGTAATTAAAACGTTATTATCTCCCAAAGTACTTCACTATTGTCATTGAAATGTTGTGATAAGACGTATAATTGATGCAGCATAATGTACTGCAAGATTGACATCGATATTTATCATTGTTTTCAAGTTATTCAGAACATTTGGGAGAGGGGGGGGGGGGGGGGGGGATTCTGCCACGCCACCTCCAGCGGGGCGCGGGTTAATTAAAATATTCTGAATCTTCTTCAATTCGGATTCAGGAATTAACACGTACTGTGTTAATTCCTGAATCCGAATTGAAAAAGATTCAGAATAATATTTTAATTACTTATTTAATAATAACATTTATTATTTTAATAATAATATTTAAAGTACATGCCGATTGTGCACGTGTACGATGAAGTTACAAAATCTCTACAAAATAACGAAATAACATGCTCATTATACCTTGATTTACAGAAAGCTTTGGATACAGTTTGCTTAACAGTTTGCTCTTCTAACATTTGCTCTCTACAGTTTGCTCTTGGAAAAAAATACACCGCATTGTGATACGAGGGAAAAATACACCGCATTGGGTGATCTACAACATAATAGTCATAT
>JAXIVJ010018371.1:7500-23414 GCA_036785665.1 Chirona hameri | reverse complement strand
CGCTGTATGTACTGCAGGAAAGCGTTCGTGAACGTAAACAAAGCGATTGGTGCGCGCTCTCCGAGTGTGAGCTGTGACGGGTCCATGTTGTGTTCAAATTCCAATCAAATTTCTGGTATACGGTGCGACTGGTGTTCATTTTGGGGTGACCATTAACTGTGTTCCGTCTCTTTCTTGGTGGATGACGATTTTCATCGCTGTGTTAGGGCCAGGCAGGTCCCGCTGCGGAGCCATACTGCAGAAGGCGACTGGGTGCGCGAATTCAATTCAAATTGGAATTATAGCCTTGTCTGAATACTAGGTGGTGAAGCGTGCTGTCCTTTACCATTACCTACGGCAAGAGAAAATTGTCAAAATATTCTGGTAAGTACCACTGGTATCAATATCAATCTCCTCTAGTCTGCACTTGCAGATTGCATGAATCAATTTGAATGGGCCTCAATTGAGTTGGAATTGGTTGGATCTTATACCAGCCTTGCTACAGCCTTGGGTTGGATCTGAACTGTGTGTGGTGTGCAGGAATTGCCTTTTTTATTTACTTGTGTCTATTTGTATGTGATATATGTTAAACTTGTACTCTATGTTGTCAATTATTTACTTGCTGTTCTTGTCAAACTCTTGCTTTAATAGCATAAACTGCTGCAACCTCAGTCTTCTCATGTTATCACAATGCAAACAATAGTGGGTAAGAATTGTCTTTTTTTGTTTACTTGTGTCTATTTGTATGTGATATATGTTGAACATGTTGATCCATTGTGTCAATTACTTACTTGCGTTCTTGTCAAACTTTTGCTTTAATAGCGTAAATTGCTGCAACCTCAGTCATTTCATGCTATCAGAATGTAAACAATACTGATACAGATGCACTAAAGCACTGTGTGTCAGAATTGTTGGCATTCTGATCATATAAAAAGTGAGATTAGGATGTGTCAGAAGATTGGACTTTTAGCCTATCGCTAGGTTTTGTATGTCTTGTTTGGTATTAATTATGACAACCAGCATAAATGATTTGATATTTTGCCAAGTTTTATAATAATTTCACCATTTTGCTTCCAAACTTGGAAGAAGTCAATAACTTCAACAATATTGTCATCATTTGTATTTATTTCTTATGCCTTCTTTATTGGCAGCCTCTGTCCATAAGGCTATTGCTTTTGACCAAGGATGGGAGTCATAGTGGATGAAAATAACTCACTTGAGTGTCAAATGTCATTTTCCAACAGGATCCAGTCTTCCATAAAGTGGGGGAGTAACAGCTCTATACCCGGTTAACTGCAGAAAATATTTTTCTTCTTCTTCAGCTTTTCATTTGATAGTCAAATTATGTAGGTATCTTTGTGCAGCTAATGACAATTTTAGACTTGTGTACCTACTTTACACTTGCAGTCATATTGCCAATATGACAAATATGCCAATATGACAAAGTGTAAAGTAGGTACACATACTTACTTTACATGATATTGGAGGTGTTTTAGCTATAGCTAACTGATAAGATAACTTTGATGCCTATGATGTGTGCATCTTGTAAGATAACTTGGGGACCTCATATATGCAAATTTGCAGTTATGATCATGGGTGGATTCAGAGGGGGGAGGGGGGTGGGCAAAGGGCCATGGGCGCCCCCAAACTGCCTGAAATTGGCACAAAATTGACACATTTCCTGATACAGTAGAAAATATAAGCAACTTTTACTGAGGAAAGTTTGTTTTAAATCAGCTATCAATGTCTAAGCAAGTTAAATCCAATGAGTTTTCAGAATTGTGTGAGACTTTTTGGGATTTGCCCCTCCCCTCCCCAAACCACCCATTCTGGGTCCGCCTATGCCCTATGGTTATGATTTAGGTCATGAAAACATGCTTGAACTTGGATTTAGGTTGTTTTGATGGAGTACCAAAGGATATTGTTCAGAATTAAAACATGGGTACATTCTTACTAGGACAGGATCTCATTAAAATAAAGCATTCGTGGCATTTATTCAAGAGAAAGTAGGTCTTAACCATTGCTGAGTATGTATTTACATTAACCCCAGTTTGAATCCTGCGAATCTGGGGGGGGAGGAACAACGGCCGGAGCGATCCTGGGGGGTATGTTAACGATATCCTTATCGGTCCACTGTCAGTGTGAGGTCAATCGTGTGACTTCCCACTCCACTCCATTACTTAGGCCATGCCACATTCTCAAATCTCGGTAGCACGTATGCATGAAGAGCACGCTTTCAGAGGAGGTGTGTGTGTGTGTGGGGGGGGGGGGGGACCTTTGCATGACCTGGGCAGAGCAGAAGTAAACTGGGACTGAGACCCTCGGACAGCTCCCTCCCCCTCTCCTCCAGCCAGAAGCGTGTGCTAGCGCGTGCCAGGCCGTGCCGTGCGCCTATCTCAAGAGACCACTGTTTGGACAGCGTGTGCGTCTGGAGCTGCTGGTGAGGGGCGGCCGATCCCCTAATGGCGTCCATTCATTATCGGAGCGGGCAGGTGCCGGCGCCGGTCTCAGCTGGCCAGCTGTTGCGTAACCCCGCCGGCCATCGCCCGTTCCTCCTGCCGCCGGCCCGACAGGGTCTGCGCCGCCTTGTCCGCCCAGGATGGATTGGCGCCGCCGGGGGTGCCGCCTGAGGGTGCGGGCGGTCTGTGGTACGTCCCGGGCCCCCGGCCCCCCGTCCCGTCCACCGTCACCGTCACCGTCACCGTCACCGTCACCGTCACCGTCACCGTCACCGTCACGTCACCGTCACCGTCACCGTCACCGTCACCGTCACCGTCACCGTCACCGTCACCGTCCCGTCCCCGTCCCCGTCCACGTCCCCGTCCCAACCCATCCGATCCCGTCTCATCTCATCTCATCCCATCTCATCTCATCTCATCTCATCTCATCTCATCTCATCTCATCTCATCTCATCTCATCTCATCTCATTCCATCCCATCCTGTCCCATCCTGTCCCATCATGTCCCATTCGGTCCCATTCCGTTCCGCCCGGGTCTGGGAACGGCTGCTGCACCCCGGCCGGCCAGACGCCCCACGGATGCAGCCGTGCGCAGAGCCGGAACGTGTCCTGCCGTCCTGCCGTCCCGGCGTCCTGGGTTCCCGGCGTCCTGATGTCCTGGCGTCCTGGCGTCCTGGCGTCCTGGCGTCCTGGCGTCCTGGCGTCCTGGCGTCCTGGCGTCCCTGGCGTTCTGGCGTTCTGGCGTCCCTGGCGTCCTGGCGTTCTGGCGTTCTGGCGTGCTGGCGTTGGGGCGGATCACCCAGTGGCAAAGTATAACAGTATAACACGGCACGGCACGGCACGGCTCGGATGGGCGGCTCGGCTCGGACGGGCGGCTCGGCTCGGAGAAGAGCATGCTGACGACGCTGCCGCCGCCTGCCCTCTGCAGGGCGGAACGACAGTGAGACGGGACGCGACGGCGCGGTGCCGGCGGTGTCGGCCCGTGCACGTGGCCGTGTGGTCGCTGCAGATATTATTTGTAGCCGGCCGCGGGTGACAGTCGCGTCGCGCCCCGCCCGCCCGCCACAGCGGCAGCCAGGCTGGAGGGCGCGTAGAGATGATTTGTAGCCGGGCGCGGGTGACAGTCGCGTCGCGCCCGCCCGCCCGCCACAGCGGCAGCCAGGCTGGAGGGCGTGATTCATGACTTCGCCGGCTGTGATGCGTCTGACGGCGACTGTGTCCATTTATTTACACCTATTTTTGCACGGTTCATATGCAGCATCCATCTGTGCCGTCATGCTGACATTACTGCCGTACAAAGCAAGAACTACGTATGTCACGGTTTTCGGGCGATTGCCATACGTGGTTCTTCGTTTGCACGGCAGGTTAGTGTGAGTGATGGTTGGATTGATGCGACATCACGCAGTATGGTCCAGCTCGATCTGTGTCCACATCAACTCTCCGCGCCGAGACCAGTCCACTGGCGGACCCTCGCGCCGGTGCAGAGTATTCTGGGGACCGCTCGAGCCGCTGGCGTCTGAAAGCACTCCCATAATCGGAATATTAAGAAGCCATGCATCATGCAACGTCAGGCGAAGGTGCACGACCGAGTTGCCGAGCAGAGGTCACGTGACTGCAGGACGTAGGTGGCGTGGGGGGGGGGGGGGAGAGTAACATCCGCGCTCCGCCTGGGAAGCCAAGTGTCTTCTGCACCAAACGCCACCCGGGACAGACGGGAATGTCTGTGGGTGGGTCTCAGACGGGAATATGTGGGTGGGTCTCAGACGGGAATGTATGGGTCTCAGACGGTAATCTGTGGGTGGGTCTCAGACGGGAATGTCTGTGGGTGGGTCTCAGACGGGAATCTGTGGGTGGGTCTCAGACGGGAATCTGTGGGTGGGTCTCAGACGGGAATGTTTGTGGGTGGGTCTCAGGCGGGAATATGTGGGTGGGTCTGTCTGCTGGGTACACGGCCGGCCGGGTAACGCCAGAGAGACGTGCAGATGACCTTTTGTAGCGCGTGCTCGCCGCGTAGCACAGCAGAGCTCCACTGGGAAGTCGGCCGGTGGTGCAGGGCCAGATACCGTACAGACGGCTTGTGACGGATGACGGCGTCTGGACGTTCCTCTGGACGACCTGTGCCAATGCAAGGTGCCTGTGTTAGCGTTCGACTGGACGGTGCCAGGCGGCTTGTCGCCCGTTGTGTTGCCGCCGCCTGAATTCTGTTCGACAGGGCTGAATCTACTTTGCTGACAAGAGGCTATCGGAGAAAAGCGAGACGCTGTTGGGCTCATGAAATGCTCCCCCGTGTCCTTTTCCCTTTTTGCATAGTCAAAAGTGATACAGTGCGGCGTCTATCGTTGCTTAGGACGATTTATAAACATTGAGCAGTTACACGGAAACAAACAACAAGCGTTGTCGCGATAAACGTCGCGATAAACCAAAGCTTCCTCGGTTAGCACTTGTACTCACACTAATTATCTCAATCTAAACTCCAACTGACTGAGACTTTCCGCTAAAATGTTGCCTGTTTGCTACCGTGCAGCCGCCGATTGCCAATCTCCGGACTAAATAATGAATGTTATGTAAGGAAAATGTGGGAAGAAATATGCAATATACATAGAGTAGGAACATATTAATACATGTAGTTTTATGGACTATTAAAGGGAATGTTTCACCTTTGTATTGGTTTTGAACTGAGATAGCCATTGTCTTTGGCCGTTATTGAAATGTCGAAAATACTAGGGTCATTTTCCCAAAAACAACCGTTTTTAAGAAATTAAATTTATAGTTTGCAAAATGGGGTCTAGGCGTGCCGCCGCGGATTGGCTGACAGCGACTTTTTCAGCCAGTCCCACTTTTTCAGCCAGTCCCACTTTGTCAGCCAATCAGCGGCAGTCTATAGCTCAATAATTACGCCATCATCCCAAATTTAAAACAAACTTATTTGTATAAAGTTAAGTGACTTTTCGAGAGAAAAATATCACCATCGTTTTCAGCAGCACTTGCTTCATATTTTCGACTACAACCAGCGTATATTTGACAACTTTCAGAAAGGTGAAACATTCCCTTTAACCCGCAATTGACTGGGGGAGGGGGCGTTTACCCCCCCCCCCCTGATTTTTTGTTGTAATAGCTCAAAAACGAATAGCGTTATCAACGTGAAACTTCGGGTACCTTCTTATAAATCATGTTTACGTCTTCTGTAAAAATAAATAAAGCAATTTCGTCAAAAAAATCGAGTTATATCGAATTTAGTGACGTCACTACACACGAGTTTTACCCCAAAATCAGCTAAACTTTGCCAAGTCGTAGAAATGCCATATTTCAAGCAAAATGCTATCGAAAAACGCCAAAAGATAGCAAATTGCAAGGACTACAAACTGGCTATCTCGAAATTTGGAAAACTTTCGAGTTTTGACCCCAAATATATTTTTTCTTTTGGGTGGAAAATGCCCACAAAATCATTTTTTTTCAAAGATATTCAAAAAGCCGGAATATATGTCAGAGAACCACATATGGGAAACTACCATATCAAATTTCAGATTGATATCACCATTTTTGACTGACGTATGTCATCTAAAGTATGGGTAACTCATGACGTCACATTTACCAAAAAACAGTTTTTTCCTTTTTTGACGAGATACAGACAAATAAATCGCACCACTGTATTTCTGAGACAAAACTGGTCTAGACACATGCCTTTTTATTTATATTTATCAATTACAAATTTTGAACTTCATTGACCTGAACTTGACCTGAACTTGACATTAACTTCACGTGAATGAAGTCAGGTGGTAACATGACTATCACTATCGAATTCTACGTGGAAAATAACTCGTAAAACATGTGTTGCAGGACTTTAGTAGATATTTCACTTTAGTAGATATTTCACGGGAGGGGAGGGGAGGGAAGTCCCGGCCCCAGGATCGCTCCGGCCTCTCTCCGGCCCCCCCCCCCCCCAGATTTGAAGGACTTTAACATTAGCCCATATGAGAGTAGGGGGGGCGGGGGGGGGCAAACACCTGGCTGGCCCCCCACTAAACAAATCATGGCGTCTCTCCTGGTCACAGCCTTTGATGTCCTGCCACAAGAGGTGAAATCCTGTTTGATGTTTGTGTGCTGGATTTTGCAAATCCAGTGCCAAACATACTTGTATCGCATCCAGGGTCCCAAAGATCTCAAACGGGCAATTTGACCAGAATCAAGGATCTCCATGATCCGGAGGAATAAAATGTGGGATTCAATTCAAGATCCCCAAGGTCCCGTGATACTTGGGATCCAGGATCGCTAGGATCCGTCGACAAAGCTTTAAAATAAGGCTCGGGCTCCGATAAGATCCTGGATCCTTGATCAAGATCTCGGATCTTTTTGGAATATTGACAAGTCTGATTCTCATCTACTGACCTTACCCTACCATGATCTTCTGTTGTCGCCGACCCTCTCAGTCCGGCTTCAATAGATATCTAGTTTTTTTTTTTGTAAAGCTCTGAGGCTCGAACCCAAGGAACCTGGCGCTTCCGCCGTGTTGGAAATTAAACCAAATGTAGGCCTACCAACTGAACTATGGGTTAACATTTGCCCAGCTGCCGCCCAGCTTCTGTAACAGTCCCGCGGCTCTCTTCTTCGCCGGATGCTGGGCGAGTCCGTGTGTTAGCTACACTGGCTCGGGTCTATTCCGACTTTACTCCGGAACTAAACGTTCGGCTTGAGGTCAGATAGGCATCCCGCGGCGACGTGTCGCTCCGTCTTACTGAGGCTGTCTGGTCGTCTGCCTCTGATTATACAGCCGGCCGGAATACATGTCTGCTAGCCAATCGAATGTCGAGACATATGCGACTTTCACATTACCCGCATTGGTAGTGTCTTGTGATTTTTCCTACAATAAATGCAGATTTCAAGTCTTTATTTTGGGGTTTTACTGGTAGCGCATTTTAGCCAACACAAATCATTTCGGGCGTCATATAGCTTTCGTCGTTTCGGACCGAAATTACAAATCGTCTTCGGGAAACGACCTGTAGCCTATTTCACAAAGCAAAAAAGTTTGTAATTACAAATAATTTCTTTGTAATAACAAATAATTTTTACACATGTTTGTAGTTTGGATTTCACAAAACCCCAGGGCAGTAAATCTCAATTTACTATTTACAAACTACTTTACAAAGATATTGTTTGTAAAAATGTTTGCAATTGCACATGTTCTATTTCTCAAAGGTTGACGGAAGTGAGGAAATGTTTGCAATTACAAACTGGTAGTTCCAGTGGGTCAGGGGTTCTGAATTTCAGAAACTGCATTGACAGTTGACATTGTTTGACTGTTCAGGTTATTTTCTTGGCGAGGTTGTTAGGGTAATGGTTTAGTTATGCATAGGTATAGCTGCCCAAAACAATTTATTTTTCCGAGAGATTCGAACAGGGATCTCCAGCTTTGAAGTCCAGTCACAGTGCATGCACCTTACCGATTGCGCTGAGGGGCGCCTCCGCGCGGAGAAACGAAACCGCATGGCGATATAATTGCAGCGGTCAACGATGTCTTGTGCAATGTACAGTGGACCTTCACCCTTTACGAAGTAAGAAATCGGCTAGGTTAGGTGAAAAAATGGTCGAGAAATTCAACGATCTTTCTTTTAAGAGTAGTTCTGTTGTTATGCTCCGCCACCTGGTGAATGGTCAAATTCTGTTTACTCTAACTGCTTACCAAGATGTATTTGTATGATCAGAGTTTGCATTCCGATGAAATGTTAATTAAAAGATTATTCTCCCTATAACTAATTTTATATTGAATACAAAAATAAACCACAATGTAAATATTTGTTAAATTAATTTGCTAACAATAAAATTATTTGTTATTAGCATCAAGTTTAATACAAACGTTCTTGATTTTAAGCTTTCTGCTGTACTAACATTTGTGTTTACAATTTTCTTTACAATCGGTAATTCAGAGGTGGCGAATGTTTGTGGAATAGCTTTTTGTGAGGTTTGCAATATTTTCTTGCGTTTGTAATCGCAAACATGTGTAATTACTAACTTCTTTGTGAAATAGGCCTCTGGAGGTGACGTCAAAACTCTTCCAGACGTCATAGGATAACCTTCAGAAACATTTGCTCTGTGAATGACTGCTCTGTGTGGCTGAATGACTCCTTTTGTACCGCGTGCCACGGTGACGCAGATCAGCTGGCGTTACCATCAACCTGTCCGATGCCGTTAAAGACGCCGCAGAGACCACGTCTGTGCGAATTATGCGGCTGCGCCAGCTGCCAGCTGAATGATTGGAAAACGTGGCACTGGAAGTGTCCAATTTCGCTGTGTTTGTAAGGCCAGTTTGTTGACACGATAGTCATTGGTCTGGTCACTGTCCCCGACGGCATTGGCAGGTCGCGCAGCGGTCAGAGGTCAGAGATCAGGTGTCCGGGTAATCAGAGCGTGATATGTCCACCGAGCCTGCTCCACAGAGCAGAGGTCAGAGATCAGGTGTCAGATGTCCGGGTAATCAGAGCGTGATATGTCCACCGAGCCTGCTCCACAGAGCAGAGGTCAGAGGTCAGATGTCCGGGTAATCAGAGCGTGATATGTCCACCGAGCCTGCTCCACAGAGCAGAGGTCAGAGGTCAGAGATCAGGTGTCCGGGTAATCAGAGCGTGATATGTCCACCGAGCCTGCTCCACAGAGCAGAGGTCAGAGGTCAGATGTCCGGGTAATCAGAGCGTGATATGTCTCTCGAGCCTGCTCCACAGAGCAGAGGTCAGAGGTCAGAGATCAGGTGTCCGGGTAATCAGAGCGTGATATGTCCACCGAGCCTGCTCCACAGAGCAGAGGTCAGAGGTCAGAGGTCAGATGTCCGGGTAATCAGAGCGTGATATGTCCGCCGAGCCTGCTCCACAGAGCAGAGGTCAGAGGTCAGAGATCAGGTGTCGGGCTAATCAGAGCGTGATATGTCCACCGAGCCTGCTCCACAGAGCAGAGGTCAGAGGTCAGAGGTCAGATGTCCGGGTAATCAGAGCGTGATATGTCCACCGAGCCTGCTCCACAGAGCAGAGGTCAGAGGTCAGAGATCAGGTGTCGGGTTAATCAGAGCGTGATATGTCCACCGAGCCTGCTCCACAGAGCAGAGGTCAGAGATCAGATGTCCGGGTACTCGGAGCGTGATATGTCCACCGAGCCTGCCCCACAGAGCAGAGGTCAGATGTCAGATGTCCGGGTACTCGGAGCGTGATATGTCCACCGAGCCTGCTCCACAGAGCAGAGGTCAGAGATCAGGTGTCCGGGTAATCAGAGTGTGATATGTCCACCGAGCCTGCTCCACAGAGCAGAGGTCAGAGGTCACAGGTCAGATGTCCGGGTACTCGGAGCGTGATATGTCCACCGAGCCTGCTCCACAGAGCAGAGGTCAGAGGTCAGATGTCCGGGTACTCGGAGCGTGATATGTCCACCGAGCCTGCTCCACAGAGCAGAGGTCAGAGGTCACAGGTCAGATGTCCGGGTAATCAGAGCGTGATATGTCCACCGAGCCTGCTCCACAGAGCAGAGGTCAGAGGTCACAGGTCAGATGTCCGGGTACTCGGAGCGTGATATGTCCACCGAGCCTGCTCCACAGAGCAGAGGTCAGAGGTCAGAGATCAGGTGTCGGGGTAATCAGAGCGTGATATGTCCACCGAGCCTGCTCCACAGATCAGATGTCAGAGGTCAGAGGTCAGATGTCCGGGTAATCAGAGCGTGATATGTCCACCGAGTCTGCCCCACAGAGCAGAGGTCACATGTCAGATGTCCGGGTACTCGGAGCGTGATATGTCCACCGAGCCTGCTCCACAGAGCAGAGGTCACAGGTCACAGGTCAGAGATCAGGTGTCGGGTTAATCAGAGCGTGATATGTCCACCGAGCCTGCTCCACAGAGCAGAGGTCAGAGGTCAGAGGTCAGATGTCCGGGTAATCAGAGCGTGATATGTCCACCGAGCCTGCTCCACAGAGCAGAGGTCAGAGGTCAGAGGTCAGATGTCCGGGTAATCAGAGCGTGATATGTCCACCGAGCCTGCCCCACAGAGCAGCGGTCAGAGATCAGATGTCCGGGTAATCAGAGCGTGATATGTCCACCGAGCCTGCTCCACAGAGCAGATGTCAGAGGTCAGATGTCAGATGTCCGGGTAATCAGAGCGTGATATGTCCACCGAGCCTGTTCCACAGAGCAGATGTCAGAGGTCAGATGTCCGGGTAATCAGAGCGTGATATGTCCACCGAGCCTGCTCCACAGAGCAGAGGTCAGAGGTCACAGGTCAGATGTCCGGGTAATCAGAGCGTGATATGTCCACCGAGCCTGCTCCACAGAGCAGAGGTCAGAGGTCACAGGTCAGATGTCCGGGTAATCAGAGCGTGATATGTCCACCGAGCCTGCTCCACAGAGCAGAGGTCACAGGTCAGATGTCCGGGTAATCAGAGCGTGATATGTCCACCGAGCCTGCCCCACAGAGCAGCGGTCAGAGATCAGGTATCGGGGTAATCAGAGCGTGATATGTCCACCGAGCCTGCCCACAGAGCAGCGGTCAGAGATCAGGTGTCGGGGTAATCAGAGCGTGATATGTCCACCGAGCCTGGTCCACAGAGCAGAGGTCACAGGTCAGATGTCCGGGTACTCGGAGCGTGATATGTCCACCGAGCCTGCTCCACAGAGCAGAGGTCAGATGTCCGGGTACTCTGAGCGTGATATGTCCACCGAGCCTGCTCCACAGAGCAGAGGTCAGAGGTCACAGGTCAGAGGTCACAGGTCAGATGTCCGGGTACTCGGAGCGTGATATGTCCACCGAGCCTGCTCCACAGAGCAGAGGTCAGAGGTCAGAGATCAGGTGTCGGGGTAATCAGAGCGTGATATGTCCACCGAGCCTGCTCCACAGAGCAGAGGTCAGAGGTCACAGGTCAGAGATCAGGTGTCGGGGTAATCAGAGCGTGATATGTCCACCGAGCCTGCTCCACAGAGCAGAGGTCAGAGGTCACAGGTCAGAGCTCAGGTGTCGGGGTAATCAGAGCGTGATATGTCCACCGAGCCTGCTCCACAACAAAGCAGAGGTCAGAGGTCAGATGTCAGATGTCCGGGTAATCAGAGCGTGATATGTCCACCGAGCCTGCTCCACAGATCAGATGTCAGAGGTCACAGGTCAGAGATCAGGTGTCGGGGTAATCAGAGCGTGATATGTCCACCGAGCCTGCTCCACAACAAAGCAGAGGTCAGAGGTCAGATGTCAGATGTCCGGGTAATCAGAGCGTGATATGTCCACCGAGCCTGCTCCACAGAGCAGAGGTCAGAGGTCAGAGATCAGGTGTCGGGGTAATCAGAACGTGATATGTCCACCGAGCCTGCTCCACAGAGCAGAGGTCAGAGATCAGGTGTCAGATGTCCGGGTAATCAGAGCGTGATATGTCCACCGAGCCTGCTCCACAGAGCAGAGGTCAGAGGTCAGATGTCCGGGTAATCAGAGCGTGATATGTCCACCAAGCCTGCTCCACAGAGCAGAGGTCAGAGGTCAGAGATCAGGTGTCCGGGTAATCAGAGCGTGATATGTCCACCGAGCCTGCTCCACAGAGCAGAGGTCAGAGGTCAGATGTCCGGGTAATCAGAGCGTGATATGTCCATCGAGCCTGCTCCACAGAGCAGAGGTCAGAGATCAGGTGTCCGGGTAATCAGAGCGTGATATGTCCACCGAGCCTGCTCCACAGAGCAGACGTCAGAGGTCAGATGTCCGGGTAATCAGAGCGTGATATGTCCACCGAGCCTGCTCCACAGAGCAGAGGACAGAGGTCAGAGATCAGGTGTCGGGGTAATCAGAGCGTGATATGTCCACCGAGCCTGCTCCACAGAGCAGAGGTCAGAGATCAGGTGTCCGGGTAATCAGAGTGTGATATGTCCACCGAGCCTGCTCCACAGAGCAGAGGTCACAGGTCAGATGTCCGGGTACTCGGAGCGTGATATGTCTTCCGAGCCTGCTCCACAGAGCAGAGGTCAGAGGTCAGAGATCAGGTGTCGGGGTAATCAGAGCGTGATATGTCCACCGAGCCTGCTCCACAGAGCAGAGGTCAGAGATCAGGTGTCGGGTTAATCAGAGCGTGATATGTCCACCGAGCCTGCTCCACAGAGCAGAGGTCAGATGTCAGATATCCGGGTAATCAGAGCGTGATATGTCCACCGAGCCTGCTCCACAGAGCAGAGGTCAGGGATCAGGTGTCGGGGTAATCAGAGCGTGATACGTCCACCGAGCCTGCTCCACAGAGCAGAGGTCAGATGTCAGATGTCCGGGTAATCAGAGCGTGATATGTCCACCGAGACTGCTCCACAGAGCAGAGGTCAGAGGTCAGGGATCAGGTGTCGGGGTAATCAGAGCGTGATATGTCCACCAAGCCTGCTCCACAGAGCAGAGGTCAGAGATCAGGTGTCAGATGTCCGGGTAATCAGAGCGTGATATGTCCACCGAGCCTGCTCCACAGAGCAGAGGTCAGAGGTCAGGTGTCCGGGTAATCAGAGCGTGATATGTCCACCGAGCCTGCTCCACAGAGCAGAGGTCAGAGGTCAGAGATCAGGTGTCCGGGTAATCAGAGCGTGATATGTCCACCGAGTCTGCTCCACAGAGCAGAGGTCAGAGGTCAGATGTCCGGGTAATCAGAGCGTGATATGTCCATCGAGCCTGCTCCACAGAGCAGAGGTCAGAGATCAGGTGTCCGGGTAATCAGAGCGTGATATGTCCACCGAGCCTGCTCCACAGAGCAGAGGTCAGATGTCCGGGTAATCAGAGCGTGATATGTCCACCGAGCCTGCTCCACAGAGCAGAGGACAGAGGTCAGAGATCAGGTGTCGGGGTAATCAGAGCGTGATATGTCCACCGAGCCTGCTCCACAGAGCAGAGGTCAGAGATCAGGTGTCCGGGTAATCAGAGTGTGATATGTCCACCGAGCCTGCTCCACAGAGCAGAGGTCACAGGTCAGATGTCCGGGTACTCGGAGCGTGATATGTCTTCCGAGCCTGCTCCACAGAGCAGAGGTCAGAGGTCAGAGATCAGGTGTCGGGGTAATCAGAGCGTGATATGTCCACCGAGCCTGCTCCACAGAGCAGAGGTCAGAGGTCAGAGATCAGGTGTCGGGTTAATCAGAGCGTGATGTCCACCGAGCCTGCTCCACAGAGCAGAGGTCAGATGTCAGATGTCCGGGTAATCAGAGCGTGATATGTCCACCGAGCCTGCTCCACAGAGCAGAGGTCAGGGATCAGGTGTCGGGGTAATCAGAGCGTGATATGTCCACCGAGCCTGCTCCACAGAGCAGAGGTCAGATGTCAGATGTCCGGGTAATCAGAGCGTGATATGTCCACCGAGCCTGCTCCACAGAGCAGAGGTCAGAGGTCAGGGATCAGGTGTCGGGGTAATCAGAGCGTGATATGTCCACCAAGCCTGCTCCACAGAGCAGAGGTCAGAGATCAGGTGTCAGATGTCCGGGTAATCAGAGCGTGATATGTCCACCGAGCCTGCTCCACAGAGCAGAGGTCAGAGGTCACAGGTCAGATGTCCGGGTAATCAGAGCGTGATATGTCCACCGAGCCTGCTCCACAGAACAGAGGTCACAGGTCAGAGATCAGGTGTCGGGGTAATCAGAGCGTGATATGTCCACCGAGCCTGCTCCACAGATCAGAGGTCAGAGATCAGGTGTCAGATGTCCGGGTAATCAGAGCGTGATATGTCCACCGAGCCTGCTCCACAGAGCAGAGGTCAGAGGTCAGAGGTCAGATATCCGGGTAATCAGAGCGTGATATGTCCACCGAGCCTGCTCCACAGAGCAGAGGTCAGAGGTCCGGGTAATCAGAGCGTGATATGTCCACCGAGCCTGCTCCACAGAGCAGAGGTCAGATGTCCGGGTAATCAGAGCGTGATATGTCCACCAAGCCTGCTCCACAGAGCAGAGGTCAGAGGTCACAGGTCAGATGTCCGGGTACTCGGAGCGTGATATGTCCACCGAGCCTGCTCCACAGATCAGAGGTCAGAGGTCACAGGTCAGATGTCCGGGTACTCGGAGCGTGATATGTCCACCGAGCCTGCTCCACAGATCAGAGGTCAGAGGTCACAGGTCAGAGATCAGGTGCCGGGGTAATCAGAGCGTGATATGTCCACCGAGCCTGCTCCACAGAGCAGAGGTCAGAGGTCACAGGTCAGATGTCCGGGTACCCGGAGCGTGATATGTCCACCGAGCCTGCTCCACAGATCAGAGGTCAGAGGTCACAGGTCAGAGATCAGGTGCCGGGGTAATCAGAGCGTGATATGTCCACCGAGCCTGCTCCACAGATCAGAGGTCAGAGGTCAGATGTCCGGGTAATCAGAGCGTGATATGTCCACCGAGCCTGCTCCACAGAGCAGAGGTCAGAGGTCAGATATTAGGTGTCGGGGTAATCAGAGCGTGATATGTCCACCGAGCCTGCTCCACAGAGCAGAGGTCACAGGTCAGATGTCCGGGTAATCAGAGCGTGATATGTCCACCGAGCCTGCTCCACAGAGCAAAGGTCAGAGGTCAGGTGTCGGGGTAATCAGAGCGTGATATGTCCACCGAGCCTGCTCCACAGAGCAGAGGTCAGAGGTCAGATGTCCGGGTAATCAGAGCGTGATATGTCCACCGAGCCTGCTCCACAGAGCAGAGGTCAGAGGTCAGGTGTCGGGGTAATCAGAGCGTGATATGTCCACCGAGCCTGCTCCACAGAGCAGAGGTCAGAGATCAGGTGTCGGGGTAATCAGAGCGTGATATGTCCACCGAGCCTGCTCCACAGAGCAGAGGTCAGAGGTCAGATGTCCGGGTACTCGGAGCGTGATATGTCCACCGAGCCTGCTCCACAGAGCAGAGGTCACAGGTCACAGGTCAGATGTCCGGGTAATCAGAGCGTGATATGTCCACCGAGCCTGCTCCACAGATCAGAGGTCAGATGTCCGGGTAATCAGAGCGTGATATGTCCACCGAGCCTGCTCCACAGAGCAGAGGTCAGGTGTCCGGGTAATCAGAGCGTGATATGTCCACCGAGCCTGCTCCACAGAGCAGAGGTCAGAGGTCACAGGTCAGATGTCCGGGTACTCGGAGCGTGATATGTCCACCGAGCCTGCTCCACAGAGCAGAGGTCAGAGGTCAGAGATCAGGTGTCGGGGTAATCAGAGCGTGATATGTCCACCGAGCCTGCTCCACAGATCAGATGTCAGAGTTCAGATGTCCGGGTAATCAGAGCGTGATATGTCCACCGAGTCTGCCCCACAGAGCAGAGGTCACAGGTCAGATGTCCGGGTACTCGGAGCGTGATATGCCCACCGAGCCTGCTCCACAGAGCAGAGGTCACAGGTCACAGGTCAGAGATCAGATGTCCGGGTACTCGGAGCGTGATATGTCCACCGAGCCTGCCCCACAGAGCAGAGGTCAGAGATCAGGTGTCGGGGTAATCAGAGCGTGATATGTCCACCGAGCCTGCTCCACAGAGCAGAGGTCAGAGATTAGGTGTCA